>JAKWJA010002498.1:52981364-53171632 GCA_027704765.1 Solanum habrochaites
GAGGCGCGGGGTGACAGCCCTCAAAGTGTAGAGAACGTTCTGTGGCGCTCTGGCTGGCGCAACGCGCCACATGCCAAAGCTTAGAAGAACTTTTGTGGCACACTGGTAGGCGAGGCGCTCCAGCTAGAAAATATCCGACCTTTCTCCTTTAGTTTTCATATCTAAACCCTCTAAACTTCCATAGTTCTTTTTCCAAGGACTAAGGATATTATTCACCTCAATAACAATTAGATTTAAGTCAAAAAACAACCCGAATTACGAATTAAATGAACACTAGACATTCAATAACTCAACCAACAATAATTCGACAATGTTCTTCAAGAACTTCACATACTAACATTTAAACAACTCACCAATCACTGAATTGAAACAATTTTGGTGTGTGGGTTAATGAACCTAACACTAAATAATCTGAATAACCTTTATAGGGATCATCCCCAACGAATTTCACTTGCAAAGCTTTGATGGTTTTGGAAAATGATGGACTTTTGTCCCTTTCTTTCTTCTTTTCTCTCTTCTGCAAACCCTAAGCACAACTCTAAATTTTACAAACTGAACTAATTTAGATTTTGCTACCCCAATAATTCCAGAAAAATGAATCACAAAATTATTTAGAGAAAAATAGATTATTTAGTCTTTGTTTTTTTAATTATTCATAAATGTTTTTATGTGTCAATAGAAGAAACAAATTAGATTGTTTAGTCTTTGTTCCTGTTAGAGGCATGTTATACACTCGGTAAACTTCCTCTACAATAATATATATGTTTTTTTCAAAAAAAGGGGGGGGGGAGTTTATAATCTTATGTTGTATTTGTGTATCTCCAATTTCATTAGATGTTCTAGAAGTGCCATAGTTCTCGAGATAACATCTCATGAATATCACTTCAACAACTTTAGATCTTCTAAAGAGCAGAAAAGTAGTCATTGTACATCAGGACAAAAATCTTTAAGTGAATCTCAACTTAAGAGTATGGGATAATGCCCCGTCTGAAACAAAATATTCCTAATTAAATCCAAAGAGCACTATTGTTTCCATTTTGAACTCCCGATACCAGCAATATTTTTGCCTGAGGGGAGAGTTTAATTCAAGTGAAAATCTATCCTCAAAAATTCTAGGTTCATCCCGACTACCCTACATTGAGAGTTTATTAAATAAGCCATTTTTTCTATGAAAAATAATGTTGGTGGTGTGCTTCAATAACATAAGTATAGACCATTATTGGAGATGTTTGGTTTGGTGGTATGCTTTATCAACATCAGTATAGACCATTATTGGAAATGTTTTGTTCACCAAGACTACAACACCTTATTAAAGGAAACATTATTCATAGGTCTGACTCGGAATTTAACACTTGGAAAATCGTCATAATCAAAGTGAGTAAAACTTGGAACTCAATGTAGCTCATAAAAAAACACTTTAGATAGCAAAATAATGTTTGATATATTTATTTAAAATATGATGATTAATGACTACAATTTGAATGTGAATGCAGGAAATACAAATAAATATTTAGGTAGTAAAACAATGTCTTATATTGATGCTAAAAATTGGAAATAATGATGCACTTTGAACAATAAATGCTGAACCAAATATTTCATATTGGAGCAGTATAATCTCGGAAGGAAGTGATTCAATTAAGAAGGGACATTGTGATTCATATTCTAATTTTAATCATATGGGTTATTTATTCAAAAATCTTGGACCTTCATATGCTAACTTGCTCAAGTCATATGACTGTAAGTTTGATCAAGTTTATTTTGTTGATTAGGTTAGTTCTTCAATCTCTCTCTCTCTCTCTCTTAATCAAACTCATTGTCGTATGAATTGGGTAGGTTAGCACCTGAAGGTCAAAGATTTTTGAAAAAATAACCCATATTATTGAAATTAGAATATGCATAACAATTTTCCTTCTCATTTGAATCTATTTCTTCGATATCACTGTTATATATTGTCACTATATTGCTTGGATAAGACATATTTTGTTCACCAATTTGTTGTTGAAAATTTGCATTTATTTTTCCATGTTAGTTACTTAATCAAACTCATTGTCGTATGAATTGGGTAGGTTAGCACCTGAAGGTCCAAGATTTTTGAAAAAATAACCCATATTATTGAAATTAGAATATGCATAACAATTTTCCTTCTCATTTGAATCTATTTCTTCGATATCACTTTTATATATTGTCATTCTATTGCTTGGATAAGACATATTTTGTTCACCAATTTGTTGTTGTAAATTTGCATTTATTGTTCCAAGTTCGTTACTAGTAGCTTTTTCAGAATTAATAATATACATCATTGTTCTTCTTGATTTTTTTTTGGTATTTCCTGCATTCACATTCACGTTGTATTCATTATATGTCGTAATTCCAACACCTATATCAAATATTATTTTCTGCCTTAATGTGTTATTTTATGAGCTACATTGAAGTTCAAGTTGTACTCACTTTGAATATGATTATTCCAAGTGTTACATGCTTAGCCAGATTAATGAGTAATGTTTCCTATAATTTGGTCTTGTCGACTTTGTGAACCTAAAATTTAAAAGAATGGCCTATTTTGCTGTTTTTAAAGCACACAATCAACTTTAATTTTCATAGAAAAATTTTGGTTATTTAATGAATTCATAATGTTGGGGTAGTGGGGTTGAACCTGAAATTGTAGAGGATAGAGTTTGTCTTGAATTGACCTCTCCCCTCTGGCAAAGCTATTGCTAGTATTGGGAGTTGAAATGGAAATTCTAGTATTCTTTAAACTTTAGTAGGAATATTATTTTGAAGACGGGGCGTTAATGCTTATGTAGGGACTAAAGGAAAATATTTTCTGTTCAACAAAAGAGCTACCTTTTAAGGATTTGGATTTTTGGTCTAGTAATAAGAGCGTAGTGTCATGTCACGTCACTAGACCAATAAAAATTTTCATTAAGAGTGGCGTAGAAGACTCCAGAATTATTTAGAGGCCTGCAGAGAATTCTAGAACTCCCTAGACAAATAAAAAATGTTTTAGAATTTCCAAAAGTATGTTGAATTTTGTAGAAAGGGGACCAAAGAGTAAATATTTTAGGGACTTGTAAAGTAAATATTAATTGAACTTTAGTCCCTACTGTGTAGTATAAAAAGAGGTGCCCTTCATTTGGCAAGACATCACTCAAGTTGTAAAGCATTCTTCAGTACAAACAAAACAGTGTTTATCAACGACAACAATATGTCACTATATGAAGAAGATCCGTCACTAATCACGATTAGCGACAGAAATAAGTTCTTTCAATAAGCTCTTAATGACGAAAAATGAGTTCTGTCACAAGTTTGGTGACATCTTAGTAACGAATTACTTTCGTCGCTATATTTTAGAGATGAAATGATTCGTCATTATATTTATATTTTTTTTTTCTAATTTCATAATTCTATGACGAAAAATGAATTTTAGCGACATAATTGTTACAAAAAATTTCCGTCGCCACATGTTAGCAACGGAAAGAATCGTCAATATATTTATATTTTTTTATTGCTAATTTCATAATTCATCTCATTATTTTTGATAAATTTGCATAAAAAAATTTGTCGCAAGATATTTTGTAACAACATATTAGGCCATTAATAATTCGTCGTTTATCTGTTGCCAACATTATTTTTACAACAATGACCAAATAGTGGCTAAATTTGTTGCTAAAATTGTTCTTACGCATTGGTTGAAATAAATTAAATAAAAATTACAAAATACTCTCAAATTAACAAACATTTATACAATATAATACCCTTAGACGATTCATAATATATAAATAGAAAACTCCGAAACAACATATTTTTTGTTGAAAATATGCAAAGAAAACTATCAAGTACTCTTAAATTAACTCATGTTCATCAAAATATTACTACGCGCAATTTCTAATTTACAAAAAGTATGACATTATCAAAAATTGAAGTTGTGGAGGTATCAACTTGAAATAGAGGTATCCACCTCATTCACATTAATAGCAGGAGGCATGGGCGCCGCAGACGATGGATTGCCAAATGGAGTAATCGATGCTTTCACCTGCTCAACAATAATAGGAACAAGATGACTAGTTTGTGCAGACATCATTTTCTTTACATACTATTCCATATTTGTTGTTGATGTTGATTGATAAAATGGATGTGGTAATGATAATGACCCATAAAGTTTCTTCCCATAGTAAATTTTTGCTTCAGATCCAAGACCGTAGATTCTTCTTTTCTTTTCTCCTCCCGTAGCCTTGTAATATGCTTTATATTGATCAATATCAGTTTCAGACAATGTTTTTTCCTTTAATATTTCTTCATATTTTTACTATTATAAGTAGAGAAAATGAGAAATCATTTATGATACGGTACAAACAAAATTTTGAAGGAAAATGCATAAAATACACAAAGTCATGCTTGGTACGGTGTAGAGAGTGGCAGAGACACTAAGAATAAAGATGTCCATTTCAGTTTAGTTTGGTACTATTCCATATGATTCTATAAATATACAATCTACTCTTTACAAAGATAAAGTAATATATGTGAGTGAAGGATGAGGTATCCCTTTGAAACTGAGCAAACTGATAGAAATAAAACACTTCCCAATTTGACTAGAATGGAATTCATAGATGTGTGCACCATTTGTCTAGTGTAGCAGTTATTGTGTCTGTGGTAATAAACAACGAATAGCCAAGTAATTCCTAACAGCATCCACCCCAAGAGAAGATCATATCAATATTAGCTATCTCTTATTACAGTCGATGTCAAGTAGAAGTGCAATAGTTTTAAGCATGAGTTTTTGTTTTTAGCAACATAAAGTTATACCCACACCAGTAAAAGTAGTTCCCTACTGTATTAGTGTAACACCCTGTAGCCAAAATAGACCAAAATCAGGTTTTTTAAGAAGAATCTGCAGGTGCAACCAACGGTGGAATCGACGGTCCGTAGGATAGACGACGGTCCATCCTGCACAACTTTCAATGCGATCAGAAACTCCAAAAAATTCAGTCGGGAAAAACTAGCTAAGACTTGATCGACAGATGGACCGACAGTCCGCAGGTCAGACGAAGGTCCGTAGTCCGTGACCTTCGATCGAGACCCCCATTCACCCACTCTCTGACAAGAGCTACGGATTACCAGCACGGTCTTTAGGTGGAAAATTTGCAGACAGTTAAGGGGAAATGCAGTTGGGTAAATTTCAAATGGTCATAACACTTAGCATAAAATGAATTAGGTCTCCCATGACATACCACAGATGGATATAATTATCTTTCCATAGACACCAACCTTGCGAAAATAATATCTTCGAGTAAAAAGTTATACCCATTTTAGTAAAGACTTCTAGAACAGGCCCTAATGACGGACCCAATGACGGGGCATCGAGAAGATGACAGACCATCAGTCCTGGCCGTTGTTTGGCCCGATAGCAACTTTTCTAGGGTTTTTTTAACCTTTGCCACTCCGTTTAAACCCTAAGTTATGTCGTAATTACCGTAAATCATTAGATTTTAGTCAGTTAAATCCTAGAAACATAATTAAAACATATCCAAATGAAATCATTAAATCAAAACCATGAAAATTATAAGCAACAGAGGACAAAAAGCTCAAGAACCCTATAAGAACGTCACAATCTCCACAAATTCCAGCCTTGAAACCTAAGGATTTTTCCGTGGATATCATCACCAGGTATATGGGATTTCACTAGTGGTTTCCATTCACCCTATTTGGTCCCTAGTTTTCAGTGAGATTCTTGAGTCTCTCATAATAATTAAACTTAAGGTTTTTAAAACTTTTATAGAACTTAACGATTTAGTTAGATATATGTTCCAAATCAGATTATCACATTATTACTCAGATTATCGAATTAATTTCAGAACCCTAGCTTTTTATTTCTTTAGTTCTTGAATTACACATGCTAGGTCAGATATTTCAGACTCGTCATATATACATGCCACATTTTTAAATGCATAATTACAAGATTAATTGTTGCATTCTTAGTTTGCATATTCAGTTTCGAGCTATTTAGTATTTATAGAAATTCAGACATAAACAGTAAATTTTCAGAATTCATTGATAGTAGAATAATACCGAGTTGCACTAGGGTTTAGAATACCAATAGTCCGAGAACTACTATCCAAGTTGGTTGTAAGTCTCCTATGCTAGAAATCAGTTTAGTGATCACGCCAGCATGGCTTTAGACCTTCGAAAGGGTATATTGGATCCTCTCGATGGGGCATATACATCGGACTCCACATTTAGCTCATGTGATTTTATTATTGGTTATTAGTAGCTTCCACAGATCAGTCAGACTCTCTGCATTGACCATTTATCAGTATATTCAGTATTCAGTTTTAGCATGTTATAAACTGGTCATTGCATCCAAATAGCTTAAAATTTAGGTTATCATGTCATATTATTATACTTCCTATTTTGCTTGTTCAATTATGTTTTATTTCAGCTTTAATCTATCCTACATGCTCTCTACCTCTCAAGTACTGACGCATACGTGTGCTAACATTTTCTCGTGATATTGTTCCAGGTTCTCAGCTTCCAGATAACGCATACATTGATTTCCCAATATCCAGTTCAGTAGATTAAGTGGTGAGTCCTCATTCTCCGAGGACAACAATCATGAATGTCATTTCATTCTTTAGTCATTTAGTTTTACTTTTTCTAGATTTAGCTTAGGGCTTTTCATAGTATTTCTAGTCCAGTTTATATGTTATTTTCAGACATAGTTTTAGCTTAGTACTAAGTTAATATTTCTTTGTATTGAACTCCTCGGTTTTTCATATATCTCAGCTATAGAATATGGGTATTCCCCATCTTTTTAGATTAAATTATGATTTAGCTTCCGCATTATCTTATTATTCTTCACTATGCTCATAATCATGCCAACAGGGTTAACTTGGGAACACTTTGTAAAAGAGCAGTAGGTTTTAGTGTCCTAGGATGTCTGAAAAGCCACACTCTGTAGAGTTGTTTTCATGGGTGTGAAGTGCAACACATCTAATGAGATGGAGGCTATGAAATGTTTTAGGAAAAACATCACTTTCTTGTTACTCTTATCGTGCGTAAGGTATGATCTTATTACAATCAAACTTGACGTTTTACGTTTCAGATCATGCCTTATCGTAGAGCATAGTCATGGAATGCTAATGCACGCATTGCTAACGATGTTTCTATAGAACCATATAAGGAAGTTCAAATGCAGAATTTCAGAAAGCCAATTCAATTTTTAGTGTCGCATGTTGTTAAGGACCCACAGAAATTCCTTGATGAGGTTAAGAAAATATTTGGTGTGATGTCAGTAACTTTTAGTGATAGTTGAGATAGGCATCCTACAAACTCAAGGATGTGAATCACATATAGTTTACTCTTTCGAAAGACAACCGACATGACTTTGTCTTTTGTAACTTAGTATAGCAGTCCAATTCAGTGTCAATCCAAAAACTCTCTCAGAACCCTTCTCAGTTTCTACTCCATTTGGTGAGCTAGTTATAGCTAGACGGGTATACATAAATTTCCCTATCACTGTCTCTCAGAAAGTCACCTCAACAAATCTAGTAGAGTTAGAATTTGTAGACTTTGATGTCATTCTAGCCATGGATTGGTTACACTCATGTTATGCCTCAGTCTATTGTAGAACTAAGATTGTTCGTTTTCAGTTTCCACATGAACTAATTTTAGAATGGAAGGATAGTACCTTAGCGCCTATGGGTCGATTCATTTACCTTAAGGCTAGAAAGATGATATCTAAGGGTTATCTCAATGTTCTAGTTCGGGTTGAAGATTCTCGCCTTGAAACCCTAACTCTTAAGTCATTTCCAGTAGAATGTGAATTTCTAGAAGTATCTCCAGAAGATCTTCCCGGAATCCCTCCTGAAAGTAAAATCGACTTTGGAATTGATCTCCTTCAAGATACCTAGCATATTTGTATTCCTCCTTACATAATGGATCTAGAAGAGCTTAATGAATTGAAAGAGCAGTTGAAAGACCTTCTATATAAGGCTTTCATCAGGCCTAGTATTTCACCATGGGGTGCACCAGTATTGTTCGTAAAGAAGAAAGATGGTTCTCTAAGAATGTGCATTGACTATAAATAGTTGAACAAGGTCAGAATCAAGAATAAGTATCCCATCCCCAGGATTGATGAATTTTTTGACCAATATTAGGGTGCTAGTCATTTCTCAAAGATTGACCTCAGATCGGATTATCATCAGCTTAGTGTTAGAGATAGTGACCTTCGAAAAATAGCCTATATTATTCAGTATGGTCATTATGAATTTGTAGTTATGTCGTTTGGACTAAGTAATGCTCCTGCAACTTTCATTGATTTGATGAACAGAGTGTTCAATTAGTACCTGGACTTGTTCATTATTGTCTTTATTGATGATATCCTTATTTACTCTACGAGTGAGGAAGAACATGCAAGTCATTTGAGAGTAGTTATGTAGACACTCAAGGATCTCCAATTATTCACTAAGTTTAGTAAATGTGAGTTCTGGTTGCAATCCGTTGTTTTACTTGGTCACATTGTATCTAGCGAACGGATCCGAGTGGATTCGCAGAAGATAGAAGGAGTGAAACAATTGCCCAGTCCTACCTCTACTACAAATATCAGAAGTTTCTTAGGTTTAGTGGGTTATCACAAAAGGTTTGTGAAAGGATTTTTATGCATAGCCTTACCATTGTCTAGGTTGACTTAGAAGATGGTAAAATTTCAATGGATAGTTGATTGTGAGAAAAGATTTGTAGAATTGAAAACTATTTTGACTACAACTCCTGTCTTGACTCTACTAGAGTGTTCAAATGGTTATGTGATCTATTGTGATGCATCCAGAGTTGGCCTAGGTTTTGTGTTAATGAAGAGAGGTAAGGTGATAGCTTATGCCTCTAGACAACTGAAGGTTCATGAAAAGAACTATCCAACTCATGACCTCGAGCTAGCAACAGTTATGTTTGCACTCAAGCTCTGGAGACACTACTTGTATGGTGTTCACGTATTTGTGTTAACTGACCATAAGAGTCTTCAATATATTTTCACCCAGAAGGAGTCGAATCTTCGCCAGAGGAGATGGCTTAAGTTCCTTAAAGATTATTATATGAGTGTGCATTACCATCCCGGTAAGGCAAATGTAGTAGCAGATGCTCTTACTAGATTATCTATAGGTAGTGTAGCCCATGTTGAGGAAGAAAGGAAAGAGTTAGTGAAGGATGTTAACAGGCTTGCTCGCTTGGGAGTTCACCTTATGAGAATATCAGATAGCTGTGTAAGAGCTCAGAATGGGGCAGAATTTTCTTTGGTAGTGGAGATTAAGATAAATCAAGATAGTGATCCAATCTTGCTTGAACTTAAGGGTGCATTCCATAATCAAAAAGTTGAGGTTTTCTCCCAATGGGAAGATTGTGTACTACGCTACCAGTGTAGATTGTGTGTTCCAGAAATGAGCCAGTTGAGACAACATATTCATGAAGAAGCCCATAATTCTAGGTATTTTAGTCATCAAAGTCCCACTAAGATGTACTGCGATCTGCAAGAAGTCTACTAGTAGATTGGCATGAAGAGGGATATAGCTAATTTTGTGAGTAAGTGCCACAATTACCAGCAAGTCAAGATAGAACATCAGAAACCAGGAGGTATGATTCAAGAGATCGATATTCCTACATGGAAGTGGGATGTGATGAATATGGATTTCATCAAAGGGTAACCTCGTACTCTCAGACAATATGACTCCATTTGGGTGATCGTTGATAGATTGACTAAGTCTTCTCGCTTTTTAGTGGTCAAGACTAAAGATTCAACGGAGGAATATGACAAACTTTATATTAATGAAATTGTGAGAATGCATGGTCTTATTTTGTGTATCGTCTTAGATAGAGGTCCTCAGCTTACTTCTCATTTCTTGAAGTCATTTCAGAAAGGTCTTGGTACTCAAGTTAGCCCAAGTACAACTTTTCATCCACAGACTGACGGGCAGGTAGAGCGTACCTTTAAGACCTTAGAGGATATCTTGAGAACTTCTATAATCGATTTCAAAGGTAGTTGGGATGATCACCTTCCTATTACTGAATTTTCCTACAATAATAACTACCATTCCACCATTCAGATTACTCCTTATGAGGCTTTATATGGGCATAGATGTAGTCTCCTATTGGTTGGTTTGAAGTAGGTGAAGCAACTTTGATAGGGACAAATTCAGTGTTTTATGTTATGGAGAAAGTGTAACTAATTAGAAATAGACTTAAAACATCCCAAAGTCGTCTGAAATCTTATGCAGATGTAAGGAGAAGGGAAATAGAGTTCCAAGTTGATGATTGGGTTTTTCTGAAAGTCTCACCTATGAAATGGGTGATTAGATTCGGAAAGAAATGGAAGCCCAGCCCTAAAAATGTAGGCCCTTAAAAGATCTTGAAAAGTGTTGGCAAGGTGGAATATAAGTTTGAGTTCCCATCAGAATTAGCAGCAGTGCATCAGGTTTTCCACATCTCACTCATGAAGAAGTGTGTGGGTGATCCAGCCTCTATAGTGCAATTGGAGAGTGTGGCGGTGAAATATAGTCTTTCTTATAATGATATACCAGTTGAAATTCCTGAGCGTCAGGTCAAAAGGTTGAAAAACAAAGAAGTCGCTTCAGTCAAGATTTTGTGGAGAAGTCGGTCCATAGAGGGAGTTACTTGGAAATCAATGCAGTCATGAGAGACAAGTATCCTCACCTCTTTCCTTCCGATTGCACTCCATCTTGAGGTAATAGTTCCTCTTAAGTTTTCCAGTCGTTCATGCATAAATTTAGTCTTAGAATCGTGTTGCCTTAGTTTGTACTTGCATTTTCTTGCGTATTTGCATGTACTAGGAACTCAATTTCGTCAGAAACTCAGTTCTCAGTGTTTAGTAGTGGGGTTTGCAGCTCTCTCCCTCTATTTCAGCTAATTTAGTCCTCATTCGAGGAGGAATGTTCCCAAGGGGGAGATAATGTAACACCCCGTAGCAAAAATAGACCAAAATTTATTTTTTTTGAAAAATTTGAAGGTGAAACCAACGGTGGCATGGACATTCCATAGGACAAACGACGGTATGTCCTGCACAACCGTCGATGGGATCAGAAACTCTCAAAAATTCAGCAAAGAAAAATTGATTATGTCTTTATTGATGGACTGACCAACGGTCCATAGGTCTGATGACGGTCTGTAATCTATGACCATCGATCGAGACCCCATTCACCCACTCTATGACAAGAGATACGGATGACCATCATTGTTCGTAGGTTAACCTACGGTCTTTAGGTTTGACCGTAGCTGGAAAACATGTAGACAGTTAAGGTGAAATGCAGTTGTGTCAACTTCAAATGGAAATAACTATTAGAACAAAATTAATTAGGTGTCTCGTGACCTACCCACATATACATAATTGAATTATCTTTCCATAGCCACCGACCTTCCTAAAAGAAGACTTCCGAGTAAAAATTTATGCCCATTATTGTAAAATACTGTTGAACTGGCCGTGACAACTGACCCAACGACGGGGCGTCGGGCAAACGACGGACCGTAAATACTGACCGTCATTTGGCCCGACAACAACTTTCCAATGGGTCTTTTTGACCTTTCCCACTCTGGTTAAACACTAATTTACGTTTTTTGACCCTAAATGATCACCTTTCAGTCATTTTAAGCGTAGAAACATAATTAAAACATATCTAAGTCAAATCATTTGATCAAAACCTATAAAATTAAAAGAAAGAGAGGAGAAAAAGCACAAGAACCCTAGTTCAAGAATGCCACAACCTCCAGCAGTTCCAGCCCCAAAACTTAAGTATTTTTTCGTGGATTTCATCACCAGGTATATGGAATTTCACTAGTGGGTTCCTTTTACCCATTGGGTCTTTAGTTTTCAAAGAAATTTTTGATTCTCAGATCTTAATTAAACCTAGGGTTTCTAGAACTTTTATAGAACTTCATGATTTTGTTGAATATATGTTCCAAAACAGATTATCAAGTTACTACTTAAATTATCACATTAACTTCAAAACCGTAGTTTTGTATTTCTTTTGTTCATTAATTAAACATTTGAAGTCAGATATTTCAGATAATTCAAATATACATGCCTGGGTTATAAATGCATAATTACCGGATTAATTATTGCATTCTCAGTTTGCATGGTCAATTTTGAGCAATCTAGTATTTACCGAAATTAAGGCATAATCAATAAATTCACAGAATTCTTTGGGAATAGCATAATACCGAGTTGGACTAGGGTGTAGCGTACCCAATAGGCCCAGAACTACTAGAGAAGCAGGGGTTAAGTCCCATCTGTGGGCAATAAGTTTAGTAATCACGCCAGCATGCCTGTATACCTTTGGCAGGGTACATTGGGTCCTCTCGATGGGGCGTATACATTGGACTACACATTTAGCTCATGTGGTTTTATTATCGGTTATTAGTATATCCCAATGATTAGTCACACTCTCTGCATTGACCATTTATCTGTATATTCAGTATTAAATTTTAGCATTTTATAAGTTGGTCCTTGCATCCAATTAGCTCTGAATTCAGTTTATCATGTAAGATTATTATACTTGCTATTTAGCTTGTTAAGTTATGTTTTATTTCAGCTTACTATCCTACTTGTTGAGTACCTTTCAAGTACTAACGCATACATGCGCTAGATCTTCTCGTGATGTAGGTTTAGGTTCTCATCATCCAGATCACGCATATATTGATTTCCCAATCTGCAATTAAGTAGATTCAGTGGTGAGTCCTCATTATCCGAGGACAACAGTCATGAATGTCATTTCAGTCTTTAGTCATTTTGTTTCAGTTTTGCTAGATTTAGCTAGGTCTTGTCCTAGTTTTTCTAGTATAGTTTAGAGGCTATTTTAAGATATAGTTAGTTTAAGCTTAATAATGAGTTAATATTTCTTTGTATTAAAGTCCTTGGTTTTTCATATATCTCAGCTATAGAATATAGGTATTCCCCATATTTTAAGATTAAATTATGATTTAGCTTCCGCATCAGTTTTTTATTCTTTAATATTCTCATGATCATGCCAAAAGGGTTAGCTTTGGATCCCTTGTGGTCCTAGGTTACGTGTCCGCGTCTGAGGGGTAGCTCGGGGCGGGACAATTAGAATTATGAAACAATGGGATTCGGACTCTTTTTGCTACACCTACATGGTCAATAATTATATGTTAATTGGGACTTGTACAACAAAGACAATGAGAACTAACTATTCAGGGAAATCCCCATTCCCATCACCCCACCCCAACATGCGCTAAGATAATTAGTGAGTGACTTTTGGAAGCTACAGTAAAAGTAAAATAACACTTGAATCACACAAAAAAAAAATAGTAAAACTTGCACAAGAAAAGCTTCAAAACTTTAGCATTAGTTTCTCTCTAAAACAATACTAGAATCTCATCGAAAAGTGTCAAAACATCATTAGAACTACAAAATAGTAGTAACAAATACACATAAAAACAGTAAAAAAATGCACAATAAAATATAGTAGGAAAGAACCGAAACACCTCCATGTTTTAGACATACATCGATATCTCGGGAAAGCTCACCAACAATTTTTTTTCCATCATGTCCATCTGTATGAACATGAAGTTGTAACTCACTTGGCGTGGGATCTCAGCCTTTTTCAATAGCCTATACAGAAAAAAAGTTATATATATCATATACGAGAAGATGTTAGTTATAGAGTTTGTAGAATATATGTATATATATATATATATATATATATATATATATACACTAACATGTTTCTTGTGATGTTCTCCGATAGTAATAGAGCCAGTAGTGTGAGGCCCAATAGCAACTTCACGTCTGCCACGACAATTTTGCGAATTAATTTATGATTTCCTAATAGACTCTTCACTTCCTCGAAGCTCCATCCATCTTTCCCACACATCTTCGGGTACGTTACCTTGCCAAAATCCTCATTTTTTTATTTTACAAATAAAATTCCTATAATTTAATGTTTCCTTAACCATCCAGTGTGTTTTGTCTTCCTTTTCACTAATGGAAATATCCTAGCAGAACTTTTTTTGAAATAAATTTTGAAAGTAGTATATTATCCTATCAATGTATGTGAATACACTTGCTAAAGCCACTTATGGTAAACAATTTTACCTTAAATTCTCCAAAATAACCATTTCTTACATCATTTGAAACACCTTTCAAATTGATTTAATTGAGATCAACCTCTTTTTTGAAAGATTTGGATATGAAATTAGAGCATATTTGAGAAGGTTTTAGTCTATATAAATTAGAAGAGGTTATTAGGAGGGCTATCATAAATAAGAAATAAAAGACATCAAGTGTCATCAACACAACAAGTAGGAATAAAATTAAAAGAATAGACTAACTCTAAAGAAGTTAGAAAGACAAGGTTCCTTTGATGGCTACAAGTGGATTCACCATCAGCAACTGTATTTGTATGACGTGTTGGAACATTGCAACGGGTAGAAAAACCTTGATCTATTAGGTTACTGGGATTTGATGTAGCTGGAGGTGTCTCACAGATGGTTGGTCTAGTACTTTGAGTTAACGTTTCAATATTGGTCTAGGTACCACCTTTTTGAGGAGAAATTGTAGTTGGCTTTGGAATAGTTGGCATATTTACACGAATAAAAGAATTATTCTTACCTTAGGATTTTCCACGACCTCGGCCTCAAACCATACCTATAAACAAAAAAAAACATTGTTGTTAGGTAATGAGATTACATGGAACAATAATGCTGGAATATGAAAATTTTCTTTGTAATTAAGAGCTTGTTGATGAATTTAAAAAATTAGTACATGGAGATACAAGAGTAACACGAGTAATTATCTAAATCAAAAGTAACAAAAGTGAAGGGATCATGAACTTATATCAGAAGCTTTACCTTAAAACTGTGCTTCTGATAAGACTCCTGAACATTATTGTGGGTAGAAAGACACTTACCTTTTCGGTTACTCTCATTTGGTGTAACTGGAGGTGTCTTTGAGATGATTGGGCTAATACTCTTAGTTGACGTTACAATATTGGTCGGGGTACCACCTTTTCAAGGAGAAAATCTAGTGGGCTTGGGAAGAGTTGCCATGCTTACACAAACAGCAGGATTACTCCTACCTGAGGATTTTCCACGAACTGTGCCTCCAGCCATATCCATACACAAATATAACATTATTGTTAGATAATTTGGAACAAAGATGAATTATGAAAACTATCTCTGTAAGAAATGATCACTGTCAACTAATTAATTGACACAATCACTGTCATGTAATGTCATTCAATTCAAAGAAATGATCAAAAATTTCTATTACAACAAGTCTCCCAAAGGAATAATTTTGAATTGAAATAAACAATTAAGCACGTGTATTTGAAAGAACAAGAGCTATTTTTTTTTAAAAATATAATGAAAAAGAAAAAGCTACAACAGATTATCCTCGATTGAAAATAAGAAACAAACAAAAATAGTGAAAATTCAATAGCAAATGATCAAGCACTAGTCACTGTCTTCTTCAAACTCTTCCGCTTCCTGTTCCTCTTCCTCATCCTCTTCCTCATCCTCATCCTCATCCACATCCGCATCAGTTTCATACTCTTCTTTTGTGGATACTATCTGGATTTCATGATTCTCTTGCAAAAGTCCATCATCAATGGGTTTATCCATTTCATTTAAATCTACATATCAATCATTTAAGACTAGAAGCACATCTAAGGAAACTATAATATCTATCTCATGGACTTCAACTTCTTGAATATTAAATGAACATTTACTTTTGAAACTATTGCCACTTCCTCATTAGGCAATTCAATGAAATTTTTAGGTTTGACCTTCAGCGCAGCTACCCAATCATTATTGTCCATTTTCTTGCGAGGATAAGGTACATAACACACTTGTATTGCTTGCATTGCAATACTAAAAAGTTCATACTTTTTATGTCAACGACGCTGGTTATATCAACCAATTTGTATAGATTGTGCCTTTTAACACCAACATCCCTAGTTGGTTCAAACCATTCACATTTGAATAATACAGTTTTTTTTAAACGTGATTCACGACATTCCACTTAAAATATCTCTTTTATTCGTCAATCGTAATCACAAAACATAGAATAGAGATACAAACTCCACTATTCATTGTTGATCTTGTGCTACCATGAAATTCTGTGTGAAATTTGTATCCATTCACAAAATACACAAAATAACATGTAGCGTCTATTAATGGTCCACGAGAAAGACTACACAAGAATTCATTCTCAAATGGGATTGCATTGGACCTATTTTTTTAAAAATGTTAGACTTGGTAAATTTTTAAATTATATTTAAGTATGTTACTGTATAAAAGATGATTTCACAGTACTCACAAATTCCTTCAACCGTAGAGAGAAATTTTCTGCAATACTCTCGTCTATTTGACCCTGAGATGGATTCGCAAATTCTTCTTGTAAACGTTTCTTGAACATACTTCATTACAACAAAATAAATTCAATTGAAAAGTCGTGATTCAATATTTTTCTATTATTACGAAAATAAAATTAACTTTTGTTACCTCATAAACGGCTCAATCTCCTCACAATTTAGTAAGATATAAGTTTGGGCAGCCTTTATTTCTTTGAGGGATAAATCCTTTTCTTCTCCCCATAGTCGACCTGGATGGGAGAATATTGATAAATTTCCTTCAATATCTTCTATATCCCCACCATCATCATTATGGTCCACCCTATAATTACGCTCATGACATGAGGTTCAAAATAATAAGAAAATAGTTATATTGACTCTGTCGTCAAATATGCGTCACAAATGGAACCCTCAAGACTAGATTTATTTCCAATCATCTCTTTAAGAATTCTGAGATACCTAAATATATAACATGTATGGACCATTACATTAGAAGATAAAAATATATGGCATACTAGCCACTAATATTATATAAAGCTTTATATTTACCTTTCAAAAGGGCACATCCATAGATATTATACAGGTCCAGCTATCCTTGCTTCATATGGAAGGTGTACAGGAAGATGTTCCATTGAGTCAAAGAATTCGGGAGGAAATATACATTCTAAGTTGCACAAGATTTTTGGGATGATTCACTCTAATCACTCCATGTCATCAACTCCTAGAGTTGTAGAAGTAAGATATTTGAAAAATAAGCTCAATTCTGTATGTTCTTGACACACATTACTAGGAAGTATTTCGCGAAAGGAGATAGGCAATAGTTGTTTCATGAACACGTTACAATCATGACTTTTCATGCCATATATCCTTTTCGCATTTTTGTCAGGACCTTTACCCAAATTGGAAACAAACCTATCTTGAAACTTTAAGCCTTTCATCAAATTGAACAAGATAGCTCTTGCTTCCTTGTGTATCGTATATATAACTTTGGGATATTTTCCATTACTATCCTTTGCCAATTGAGGTCGATTATACAAATTTTACTGTATCTTGACGTGATTGTGGATTGTCTTTGGTTTTGTCATCAAAACTAAGAACGTTGTTAAACACATTATAAAAGAAAGTTTTTTCAATATTCATGACATCAAGATTATATCGAATCATGTTAGAGCTCCAATAAGGAAAATCCCAAAAGATGATTCTCTTTTTCCATTCGCAAGACTTACACACTCTTATATTGACTTGTTCTGCGTCTAACTCCTTTACTTTTATTATGTCCAAATCACAAATTTGGTTCAATATTTTCACTCTTGTTCTGTAGGGTGGAGGTGATCTTTGGACAGTTTTGTCTTTAAGAAAGTTCTTACGATCTCTTCTAAATGGGTGATGCTGGCCAAGAAACATCCTATGACAGTCCAACCAAGATTTTTTCCTACCATGGGTCAATCTAAGAGATTTTGTTTCATCCATACAATAGAAACATGAAAACTTAGCTACAGTACTCCATCCTGATAACATAGAATATGCTGGAAAGTCATTGATTGTCCACGTCAAAGCTGCCCTTAGTTGAATGTTTTTCCTTTTTGAGATTACAAATGCTTGCACGCTTGTCTCCCACAACAAAGTCAATTTCTTTATTAGAGGCTGGAAAAAAACATCAATTTTACGTTTGGGATGGTTTGGACCTGGAACAATGATTGTTAGGAACATATAAGTCTCTTTCATACACATTCCTGGAGATAAATTATAAGGTGTGACAATCACTGGACACGAAGAGTATCTGCAACCAGACTAACCAAACGGTTGGAAATGATCAGTACATAATCCCAACCTGACATTTCTTGGTTCATGATCAAAAAAAGGATGAGTGTCATTGAAGTGCTTCCAAGCCACAGAGTCTGATGGATGACGCATTACACCATCCTCTTTTGTATGGTCATGATGCCATCTCATGTCGGCAGCTGTAGCATGAGATTCAAACAATCTTTGCAATGTATGAATCAAAGGAAAATAATACATTTTCTTGTAACAGATCAATTTCCTCTTACGAGAGCCAACACGACACTTGTATCTATCATGTCCACAAAATGTACAAGATGTAAGGTGTTTATCATTACCCCAATACCACATACATCTTGATTTACAGCAATCAATCATTTAAATAAGCAAACCAAAGATACGCACTAGCTTCTTGGTCTGATAGTAGCTATCAAGTACTATGTTATGTTTAGGTAAAGGCTCTTTCAACAATTGCATCAGTTAGTTATAACCTCTCTGTGACATTGTTCTCCATTTTAATATTTAATATTTGAGAGACAACAACAAGTTGAGAGAGGGAAGAACCGGGATATAATTTTGCATCAGCTGCTTGTGGCAAATCATATAATTTTTTAGACTTAGGATTAAGATCTTCCTCCATTGAAGGTTCACACGGATGAGATGACTCATGTTTAGTATTTTCAAACGATTTCAAACTTGAACCTTGTGAAATTTTGGACCATCTGCATCTAAAATCATTTGAAAGTATGGATTATCATATCCTAATTCAGGTGTAGCACCACCATACAAATCTTGATCACAAGAAATCTCACCAATCATGTTTTTTTATCATTGATGTTTCCAGATAAAATAGTTATCAATAAATCAAGATTTATACAGGTGATGCTTAATCATTTCAACAACCGTGAACCTAAAGTTGTGAAATTTCTTACATGGACAACTAACTTTATTGCCGCTCATGCGATTCTGTTTCAAACATGCAAATTGGATAAATTTATCCACTCCAATTACGAAAGTAGAATTTATAGACCCTCGACTATCCAACCTATCATACATCCAACCGTGCTCTAGATTATTCATGTTCCTAATTAAGTTTAAATTTAAAAAATAACAAAAATCATTAAAAAGAACAAATGTGGTCTAGAAGGTACTCTTATTCATATTCATCAAATTAGAACAAAACATGCATTGAGGCAAAAAGAAAAAATTGTATTCAGTTGGAAGACTTAGTATCACAAAATTGATGACAAACAAAAGGTATTGAAGCATTACAGTTGAAAAGAAAGTATCATTAATAGTAGCAAAACTGAATGTATAACATAGGCTTACAGACAATGAAAAAGAAGAAACAAGATTCTATGACATAGCGAAGAGTAGTCACCAAAAATAGATTCAAACAAAAAGGAACAAATAAGCGTCAATACTAAATACTAAACGATAAACGCCAACTTTCACATTAATATGAATCAATAAAATCCATTAAGAACCCATGTATAGCAAATTAAAGTGATAAATTCTCATCTACAATAACAGCGATACAACAACAGACTAGTGTGTCATATCATGAATAAAAGAAGACAAGGAGAAGATTACGGAGGAAAAGTTACCTTTCTCTAGGAAGTGACTAGACAGTGAAAAGGTTAGAGACTTCTTGTCGTTGTTATTTTGAGATATCGAAAATTTCGTCAAGCAAAGTAGAATCAAGCAAGGTTAGAGTCTAAAAATAAATCTGAAAAATATTAAAAATCAGAAATTAGAGCAAAGTACAAGAAAACAACACTAACAAAAGAAAGTAAAATATTAAAAACAATAGTTAACTCATTCCTTTCAACACTAAAAGAAAAGAAACAGGAAAATACATACATTTCATCGAGATCGTGATAAAATTTTATAGCTAACACATAAAACCTTTAGAAAAAAATGTACCAAACAACTAGTGTTGAAACTTCTACTAACAATTTCATACATAAGAAGAGACTGAGAACAAAAAAAATCTCTTCTTTTGCTAATGATCGTAGAAGATAAGTTAAGCCATCGAACGCCTTATTCTTATCATCTCACATCTCAATGTGAATGCTAAAGTAGATAGAGCACACAGTCTTATCTTAAAACATCATTGATATATGTACTCATCATTAAAATCTAATTGCTAAATCATGTTAATACCTATTTATCATATTTTAGTTCTCTTTTTCTATCAACTTTTAGCATATTATATCTATAAGATTTGCTAAGCTACCTGCAATGCTTAAAGAGAACACATAATAAAAAAAATGCAAGAATCTTATAATGTGTACATCAATAGAAAGTATCATTTTATTTTTGAAATACTACTTACAAGTTTTAGGTGGTGAAGAAAAAGAAGAACTTCAATCAGAAGTGATTTTACCGGCGATTTTTTGTTGTGTTAGAGTAAGTTTTGTAGACAATGTGGTTTATCAATATGCATAACATCACGTATCCAAGAAAATTTCCAAAAGACTAATGTTCTTCGTTGATAACCCCATCTCGTTTCCCCAGCTATTTTCAACAAATAGAAGTGAAAACCCTCCTCTTCACCGCACTAGAAGCTCACCGAACATATGAAAAAAGAGAAATTACCAAACATAGAAGCTCACCTTTCTCCTAAGGATGAGGATACAGGACCAATTTTACCGTGAACTTGAGATGGGAGTAATCGAAAAGAGGAGACCGGAGCAATCAAAAAGAGAAGGAGACGGGAAAAATCAAATTCTTACCTCTCACTCAGTTGTTGCGTTGCTCTTGGGACGTTTCAAATAGATGAAACCTTATTTTTTAGGGATTGTAATTTTATTTTCTTTTTGTTCTTTCAATGAATGATGACTTTGTAAAATTATTGCAACGAACTTAGCGACAAATTCTGATATCCGTCGCTATAAATAAATATAACTATTTGCACTAATTATTTGAGACAGAAATTTTCGTCAATGCGTAATTTAAATTCCATACATTTATATTTTACATTCTAGAAATGCTTATCCATCACTACTTTCATCGCAATATATTATTGAATTTGTAACACTTACTTTGTTGCAAAATTTATATCGAAATTTAAGGCGCCAAACTTTCCCGCTACTATTCGCGACAAAAAACATATTCCGTCGCCAATCCATTGCTATATTTTAATTCAAAAAAATATTTGTAAATTTTGCCACGAAATGACTAATTAGTTGCAAATACGTAATTATATAACGACGCAATTGATTACGTTGCTAATTTTCGTCGCTAAACACTTTTCTTTATAGTGATCCAAAGTTGTAACACAAGAGAAGATTTTTTGAACTAAGACTCGAATATTTTATCGTAGTGATTACCAAGGAATTAAAATTTTCGTAATTATTAAGGTCAAATAACTATATTTAGAACCTTGAGTTACGAAAAGAAAATTGGAAATAGCAAAATCTTACAATTTGCAAGTGAAGGTAAGTATGACTTTTGGGTAAACTCAAATGACAAAAACTCCCAGTACAAGATGAGTTAGGTGTTCTACTAGATACCATTGTAAAGAAATTTTTGCATTATATTTCCAACGCCACCAAGTGTGCTAAATTTCGAGATTTGATGAGTGAGATATGACCCTTTTTTGTTAGACTGTCTAGTTAAGAAAAGTTAGCCGAAAATAGTGAGAGATATTTTGGTCCTTTCCTTACCCAATAAGATATAACTCATTTTTAGTTATATTTTAGGATGAGAATCCTATTAGGTTCAATTTAATAATCTGAAAATACTCTTCGAGTTTTAGTTGAAACTTCAAGAAGAGGCAAGAAGAGATGTTGTATTTCAAAGATTGGATTTCATATTCAGATAAACCTCGTAATCGTAAGAAAGTGGGATTTTGGTTATGGTCCTAGCAAAAGAAAAATTAGGATAGAATTCTATAGGATCTCCCCCCCACCCCCCACCCCACCCTCGAAAAGAAGAGAAAAGAGGAGAGTTCGTCGAGATTCTTGCATCTTGTTGTGGAATTTCTCCATGGTTCTCATCCCTAAGAGGTATGTAAGCTTCCATAATGTTGGATTTGTTCACCCACACTCCAAACATGTTACCTTTAGTGTAATTTCATTCTCAAAAAGTTGAAGGATTCAATTTCTTGTTAGGTGTTCTTGACGTTTATTGTAGATCTTGTCTTGAGTGTATTTTGATGATTTCATAAATGAAAGTGATTGTTCTTAATGTTTAAGTGTATTAGTTTTTACTTAGGATGGGTAATTGAATCAATGGAAGACTTGAGAAAATAAATTGATTAAAAGTGATTTAGACTCAGAAAATGAGAGGCAAAATTTGTAGAAACGTTGCCTGAAGAGGGACTGGGATGGCGCTTCCCAGGTACGCCCAGAAAACTGGTGTGGCACACCTCCAGTGTGCAAAAATGCACTCTCTGATGTTAGGGGCAGGCTCCCCTCTCCCCGAACACGCCAGGTTTCCTGCCCCACTCCTTTTGTGTCGGTAGTCCTGTTTGAGCTCATTTAAAGTGTATCTTCACTCCTTTTGAGAGAGTCCCTTCGAGTCGTTTTGATGAGTCTTTTGCAATTTCTAGTAACATATTTCAAGACTCAAGTATGGGAGATTGAATTGAGGAGAATGTATTGATAAGTCTTCAATATCATCTAAATCCTCCATGTCATGATCCAAAACTCTTGAATTCATAATCCACATTCAAGAGAGAGAGAGTTAAGAGTATAGTTCAAAAAAGTTTCTAAGTTCAATTTTTAATTATTTGAGATCCATCATTGAATTGAAGTATGTTTTGAGGAATTGAAGAATAGGATGAGAGATTAATAAACATGATTTTCATCTAGTTACTTAAACATATTAGTCGAGTTGTTCATGCCTATATCTACCACATTAATTCCATAAATCGAGTATCATTGAGAGGAGTAGTATCTACAACTTCTAGGTCTTGAGTATTGAGTTCCTTATTAATATCTTGAGTTAATGAGTACCTCTTCGTTCTCGAGTTTAGTAATTCATGCTCATAATTCCTCATGAACTCTCAAAGTTGAAAATCATAAAATCATCCACATGAGATACTTAACCTTGAATTCATACTTCAATTCAAGGAAGGTTAAGAGTCAAGTCTATAAGTTAAGAGCAAGTTGAAGTAAAGTTTATAAAGTTTTCTGAAGTCTTTCAAAAAAGTTTTCACATTGTTTTAAAAACTAAGTTCAAGTCAAGAAAGAGTAAAGAGTGTAATTAAATTCACAAAAGCTATAAGGGAACTAAGTATTCCCTAAGAGTTTAAGTTTCAAGTTCAGTAAAGAGCAAGAGTTGCGTTCATTTCTTAAAATCTATAAGGCTACTAAGTATTCCATAAGAGTTTATAAATATTTTCAAATTTAAGTGTAAAGGAAACTAAGATGTTCGTAAAGATTTTTAAAATAAAGAGGGAAACATTGATTCCAAGAGGATCTTATTAAAGTTAAAGGGTTCAGCAAATTAACTCAAGACAAAGAAAATAATGTTTCAATTAAAAAATGAGCTAAAGTACGTTTTGGAAGTAGTATTGAGCATCGATGTGGGGATGAGAGTTCATATTAACTAAAGTCTCCATGTAAACTATGTAGTCGCCATGGTAATTGGTCGGTCATACTTTTTAGATGATCACATAAGGTGAGTTAGTGGATCCACTAAGTTGAGTAAGGTCCTATAATGATAGCAAGGTGTACGATGGTTCTCTTTCAAGGTGAGGTAATACGTTGTACCATTACTTATGCTCATAGTGATGGTTGTTAGTTATAGAAACTCCCATAGTATTAGTTACATGGTTTCTCAAGGGGTTCTGCTTAGTATGAATGTGGATATGAGAGTTCATTCATACATTGCACAAGTAGACTTTGAGAGGGAGCATGATATGTATTTATTATAATAATATCTTTTGTTAAGATCATGTTTTGAAACAACTTTTCTTTGTATTGCACTAGTTTTAAACTGTTTTATATTGAAACGAGTTCAGCTAAGTATCATGAGTTGAGTATTTTGACTTGAGTCTCCTTAGTCGAATATCATGTCATTGAGTTAAGCATGTTCCAATCTTTTATCCATGTATCAAGATTATGTTATACTTTAGAATTCCCCTTACATGCTCGTACATTCCACGTACTGAGCCAATTATCTTGCATCTTTTCATGATATAGAAAAAGGTATTCAAGATCATCATGAGCTTCATTGATACATCCCAATGTTCGAGTGAGAAATGGTGAGCCTCCTTGCTTTCGCATGAAATCATTTAGTTTTTAGTTTAGTTAGGAGGTCGTGGGTCTTATCCTAACTTTCAACTTTGTCATATAGAGGCTTCATAGATATTCTGTTTAGTTAAGGAGTCTGTATATTGCATTTATTTATTAAATGTTCTAAAGACTAATGTTGCCTATTTTATGACTAGTTGAATATATAATTTTTTTAAAGTTGTTCCTTTGAGTTTACGGAATCTTATTTCACTTTTCTAGCTTTGTATGCTTAAGTGATTTTTCAGCTTGTAGTCAGCCAAAAAGAGGGTTCGCTTGGGGACGAGTAATGGTCTTTAAGTGGTGGGCACATCCAGGGTGTAGGCTCGGGTCATGAAAAACTTGGTATCAGAGCAAAGGTTTAAGTATCCTAGGGAGTCTATGAAGCTGCGTGAAGTAAGATCTTTTTTATGAATGTGAGGGACCGACTTATATAAATGAGGGACTACAGACATTTAAGAAAAGTTTCCTTTCTTTCATACTCTTCATCGTGCGAAAGAGCTAAGTCATAAAAATCTATTTTCACTCGTGCGTTCTCTTATTCATTCGACTACCCATCATACTAGAGGAGGTTGAAAAGTGAAGTTAAAAGATCCTTATGGATGACTCGTTCTAAGCAAGAGTTTTGAGAAAGTTATGAGACTCCTAAGGAACTTGAAAGAAGGCCAAGAGTAATTTAAATATTAAGTTTTATAGGAATTCACCCATATTCACAAGAATCGTGCGTTTGAACTAAAAACAAGTAGTACTCCTTTTCATAAATCTTGTTTCAGCGGAGATCTTAATGAGAGAGAGTATGTTTAGATCTTGGGTATGATTTTCACCCGAAAGAATAGCAGCATTTATGAGATCATGAGCAGTACTAGTGAGAGAGACATAGTTTGAGGAAAGTATGCCGAGGTGTAGAGATCTATGTAACGGAGATGGTGTTTTAGAAAACTAGGTTTGTATAGTCATGCACCTAATAAACTATTAATGAAAAGTTTCCCTTGTGCTAGACTAAGAACTTATGAGTTGTGAAGATCTCAAATAAGAGGTAGAGTAAGTATTTCAAGTTATTATGAATTAGAGTACACCTTCACTAAAAAAACGGGTTACGACAATGCGTTATTGTGTTAGGAATGAGAAATTGTGAGTGGTGAATATATATATTGAAGAGCCAGAGTATTAATAATGTGATAGATTAATTTAGGCTTATGAATTTTGAAAGGAGAACCTCATGGTATTCAAAAAAAGATAGAGTTACTCGGAGATAAGACACATTAAGTGAGTATGCACTAAGTTGTGAAGTAGAATATGATGGTAGTTATAGTATGCACACTGAGAGGTGGTAACAATTGACTAATTATCATGCAATCCTAATGGGAATGTTTTTCCAAATTTCCATAGTAGTAATGAAGTATAATATAGTATAGAAATCATATTTATATTCGGGTTTAGTAATAAACATTAAGATTGAATTTGAGATGAGTTTAATGATTAAGAGAATGACTACATGAGGGTTATGAGGTCAGTCTAGTATGTAAGTTGAAAATGATAAGGGGCGGGCCAATTATCCTTCATGTTTAAAACTGTGTACCAATGCCCTCGGGGATTTCTTGGTTATCAAAATTAAAAAAAGAAAAAGATAAACACTTGTTCTGATATTTTGTGGCACAAATTTATTTATAGAGTTACTAATCATGATTGGTCAATATACAATGTAATTTGTTTCACTTCTTATCCACCACTAGACTTCTAAAAATATTGTCAGGAATGAGTAAGCTATTTGTCATCATAGTGTAATATCTTTGTCTATGCAAAGTAGTTGTTAACAAGAGAATGCCAAAGATATTCACTAGTCTAGCGTTATCATTTTTCTTTGGTCATTCTTATTTTTTGATGAAAGCTCTTTGGTGATTATTGTTTCTTTAGGATTGGAAGAAAATTGTCTATGTGTGGACTGCGAAATGTCTGACTTGCCAAGGAATGGGATTTGCAAGTTACTACAAGAAACGAGGGAAGGAGACCATCTTCAAATGCATACCTTGCCTTGGAATCGGTACAAGCACCTTACTCTTATTTCCTGTGGGCATTATGTTTTCATGATCATTATTTGCTTTCTTTGTTCTTCTTTACTTTGAAAAGTATAGAATGCATACTCATTCATTGAAAGCTTCTTTGTATACAATAGTATACTGTAAGCTTTATATTTTTATGTAGTATAAATTGTGAAAAGTAGCTCAATACTAATTTCATGTCTATAAAAGCAGATGTATTGAAATGATGTTACCTTACCATGTTTGAATATAATAACAACGATGTCTCAATTCCAAGCAAGTTGGGGGTGACTACAATTGCATATCCATAAATTTTTTCAAGATTCTTCAAATTTTATAAAATTCAATAAAGAATGTTTATGATTGGGTGCCCAAAATTATTTAATCAAACTAAGAAGTATTTATCTAAACCATAAAAATAGTGTAACAAACCTACAATATTATAATGAAAAAAAATAACATGAGAGATCAGCACTTTGTCTGGTATCTTGTGGCACAAAGTTTTTTATACAGTTACTTACCATGATTGGTCAATATAAAGTCTATTTAGTTTCAAATTTTATCCACCACTAGACTACTAATAATATATTTAGGAATGAATATGCTATTTGTTATCCCAGTGTAATATCTTTGTCTATGTAAAGAAGATGTTTACAAGAGAACACTAAAGATATTCACTTGTTAAGGTTTGTCATTTATCTTATGTCATTCTTATTTTTTGATGAAATCCCTTTGGTCATTATTGATACTTTAGGATTGCAAGGAAGTCGTGTATGGGTGCACTGGGAAACGGCTAATCGCATGGCTACTGAATTCTCCATGTGTAATAATAACTAATATACCTTATTATTTTTCTTTGTGAAATGCTTATCATAACCTCTTCCCACTTCTATAGAAGCCTTTGTATAATTGTTACCCACATTGACCTATAAAGTCGCTTAATCTAATTGTTAATAGTTTGACTTCTCTTTCTTATCCCACTATTATCATCCTTTTAAGTTCATATCTACCTAACGGGAGAAAACTTGAACATTATTTAAGAGGCTTATCTTTGTCTATATATGTTCCCTTCTTCCAGAATCTTAAGGGTAATAAATAATGCTTATATTAGTCTACTCCACATTGACAACTCAAATATACTATCGAGATGCACATGAAAAATCATTGACATAATTAGAATTTTGTATGACTAAATAAAATCTCGAATACACCTTTTAATGCACTTGTTAGTATAATAACTAAAACCTTTATTACTCTCATATAAGAGTCATAATACCACACTCTTACTACTCACATTTATTGCAAAGTAACACCTTAATTTCTTAACTGGTTTAAGGCTTACGGTGTTTTTGTTTTGTTTCTTTTTAGGGTTTAGCTTATACAATTTAATTTTTTATAGGGTTTAAAGCTTAGAGTTTTTTAGCTTCAAGTGTTTTTAGGATTTATAAGGATTAGTGTTTTTTAGGGTTTACGGTTTAGGACATAGGGTTTTTTGTGTTTTTATGTTTATAGTTAATAAATTTTTAGAATTCAAGGTTTAGAGCCTTCTATTATTAGGGTTTAGCATTTATGATATAGGTCTTTATTGGGTTTACAACTTAGAATTTTTTAGAACAAGAAGGAAAGGTGTAAAAATATGTCTTTTTTCAAATATTCAACTTTTATTAGTATGAAGACCAAGACCTAATGATTATATTAATTAACCATAAATTATGAATAATATGAGAACTAAAAGTGGACCAAATCTATAATATAAGGACTTAAAAAATTATTTAAACATTCTCACTTACCATTGTAATTACTATATAGTACCCCCAAAACGGTTGATTGTGACTCCAATAAATTCAAGCTTCTATATAGAAAATGAGTGACTTTGTCTCCTTTTCTAAAATTTCTGAAGGGATAAAAATTCAATGGAAATGTGACAGTATTATTGATGAAGTTCGGGTGGTGGTAGTTGATCACGAAACAAAGAATGTTGGTAAAATGGTGGATCTATTGAAGTCTTATGACTACAAAGGTGACATCACTAAAAATATCTATTTAACTCAAAACCTTTGATTTTTTTATATGAATAAATTCAGTTTGATTACCTTTTTAAAAGTGATTTAATTGATATTATGCTTGTTGTGATTGTAACATCGATTCCTTTTTGTATTTTTTTTCTCTAGTAAGTCTTGAATTCATCTTTTCTTTATGTCATAACACCATTTGTATAGCTTTTTTTATATTGTTTTAAGTATAAATAAATGTTTTTATGTGTTTATAGAAGAAGCAAATTAGATTTTTTAGTATTTGTTCTTTCTAAAGGCATAGAAGAAGCAAATTAGATTGTTTAGTCTTTGTTCATGTTTAAGTCATGTTATACACTCGATAGCCTTCCTCCATGAATATGTATATGATTTTTCGGGGAGGGGGCGGGAGGGGGGTGATTTTATAATCTTATGTTAATATTTTTCAAGCTCCAATTTCATTAGATGTTCTAGAGGTGCCACAATTTTATGTTTATATCTAATTATTTAATCGAATTATATATACGTTTTTTAGACTTGAGTATTTTGTAGAATAATGTGTAATTTGTTCTTCTATAATTGATCATGTTGCATAAAATGATAAGGGAAGATTAGTAAAATTCACCAAAAATAATTTTTTTGAGGATGTAGATATTTGAATTATATAAATCTATCTATCACTTTTAAAACATAATTGGAGTAACAAAGAGGCAAGATAAAGAGTAACATAAGAAGGGATCTGATAATTTACCTTGAAACAACTTTTTATATTTATTTATTAAATGTAGAAAAAAAAATATTTTTTATTGTATTATTTAATTTGATAAGGGTCAAAACTACCTGAGAACTATTCAAATGCAGCAAAAATATCTTTCATTTGTTGAGTGTATTGAGGTTTTGTGTAGTTTTAGGTGAAAAAAATTGTGCATGTGAGCATTGTTCATGAAATTTGTTTGGATATATAGAGAAAAGTGGATTGAATGGTGGGGTGTACTATTGGTCTTAGGACTTGAAGGACAAGGAATATGGTCTTAAATTTGCTCGTTAATTTGAGTAAGGGTTGGTGTGAATTTTAAAACGGACGGGCTAATGAGTTATAAATTACGTGATTTTTGATGGTGGATATTGATGTGTACTGGTCACGTGAAAAATAATCTTTCACATGGCACGCTTGATGACGATAGTTAAAGTTAGTGGTATTTGTGAGCCAACCCAAAAAAGGGAGTTTATTTTTTAGCCAAAACACAAATGAATAAGATTTTGAATCTTCTTTAATGAATATTAGTCAAAAATATTATATTTATTATGGGTCAACTATTATTATTAATCAATTTAATCCTCTATTTTTGTTTTTGTGTACAATTTTACAACATAAGTTTCAAACATAAAAGATAATGATGATACCAGCATTTTATTTCTTCCTCTACTCTATATATATAGATTTAACTATTTATAAAAAAAATACTGTAAATAGTTTTTTAGGTAAATCTATCTAAGATTGAGATCTATTAAAATACAAGTTGATTAATATGTGCTACTGCATTACCTAAAGAGTACAATATAACTTTAAAATTATGATGAATTTAATTTGGATACGAGAAATGAACAAATCATGACTATATATATATATATATATATATATAATTCTTTTCTGACTTTTAAGATGCTTTGATGCAATTATTACAGTCGTACATTTTAAGAAGCAATGGAAATGCTCTCCAAAGGAGAGAAAAAAATTTATTGGATAATAATCAATGTTCATTCACTTAATTTAGAATCTTTTAAACTCTTGGCTCAAGCTGTGATCTTGGATATAATTTCACTGTGTAAGTATATATTTTATTCTTCCAACTATGACATCTGTTGTGAGAACAATCATTTACGTTTATGAATACACAACAAAAATAAACTAAAAAATTTGTTATTAATATGTAATTAAATTTTTTGAAGCTAAAGAATTTGGTATAATTCACTGTTAATTAACATGAGTAGCATTGAATATTTGGTGTTTAGTGACATTAGTTATTTGTTGTTAATATATTTTACTTAGTAGATGATAAGTTATTATTTTGTAACACAACATTTATAGTTAATATGCTTGAATATAACTATTTATATAGTGTTTTATAGAATTAAATTAAAATTGTCAACTTCTTGAAATAATGATGTAATTATATCCGATGAATACAATGAACTCTTAACAAAACATGTTTTGCAAGAAGTAGCATGTTTTTTTCTACAAAGGCCACCTAATGAGAAAATTGTAAAACACTTATGGCAATTTGTATTGACAAGAAAAAAAATAGAAAGAGAAAGAGCGGAAAAAGGATCACAAGATGACGACAAGATGATTGTTAATGATATTGATACAAATAATATGGATGGAGATAATGAAGAACTACTTAAAGAACAAATTGTTAACCTAATATTGAGAAGCATAGAAATAATATTTATGAAGTTGAATACTATATCCTCCCCCTCTTCTATTTTCCATTCAATAAGATATTGTCCTCAACATCATAAATATTATTTCTATGTTCGTCAATATTAGTCACGTCATTTTTTTCTTTATATAATTTTCATTATCTTCACCCATACTATTTGAATCAACATCATTATAAACATCTGGTCTCTGTATTCTGATTCTTTTTCCGCTCTCTCTTTCTATTTATTTCCTCAATACAAATTTCCCAAAGTGTTTCACAATTTTATCGTTTAGTGACCTTTGTAGAAAAAAACAAGGTCCTTCTTTTAAAGCCTTTTAAGCTAAGAGTTCATTGAATTCATCTTACACAACATCATAATTATTTCAAGAAGTTGATAATTAGAATTTAATTGTATTAAATACTATAATAATAGTTAATTTCAAGCATATTCACTACAAAAGTTGTGTTACAAAGTTATAACTTATCAATTACTAAACAAAAGAGATATTAAAAACAAAGAACTAATGTCACTAAACAACAAAATTATTCATTGCTATTCATAATTAAGTAAATTGTACAAAATTCTTTAGATCTAAAGAATTTAATTATATATTAATAGCAAAATTTACTGTTAGCTTCCTTGAATTTGATCTTAACTTTCCTTGAATTACATTATAGATTCAAGGTTCATGATATTATGTTTATGGGTAATTTCATGATGTTTAGATTTACCTTAGAGTGTTGGAATCAACTAAGAAACATAGCTACATCACTTAGTAATTAGTACGAAAAGGTAGGGGAAGAATTGGGAGAAGTGACGTTCCTGGCGCTCTGAGAGGCACGGGGCTCCAGCCCTCAAAGTTTAGATAAATTTTTGTGGCACATCGGCTGGAGCAACGCGCCATAGGCAAAAGCTACCTCTAACTCATCTAACTTCAATCTACCCAATAGGAGATCTGCATCTTCTCTAATAATGAGCCTCCTATATAACCATTTGGATGTTTGAATGATAATTGTTGTTGTAAGAGAACTCAATGAAAGGTAGGTGATCATCCCAATTTCCCTTGAAATAGATCAAACAAGGCCTCAATATATCTTCCAATATCTTGATAGTACTCTCTCCTTTCCCATCCGTCTAAGGATGAAAAGCAGTACATAAGTTCTCATTTGAACCCAAACTTTTCTGGAAATATTTCCAGAATTGTGCAACAAATTGTGCACCTCTATCTGAAATGATTAAAATTGGGACTCCATGAAGTCTCACCACCGTCTGAATGTATAACTTTCTATAAGGCTCTATCGAATGAGTAGTCTTTATTGTTTAAAATTGGGTTGATTTTGTCATTGTATCTACAACTACCCAAATTGAATCATACTGCATGGGAGACCTTGGTAACCCTGTGATGAAGTCCAAGTAAATCATCTCCCGCTTCCATTCTGGAAGTTCTATATTTTAAGTCAACCCTCCATGACTTTGGTGCTCTACTTTTAGTTGCTGGAAATTTACACACTTGGCAACAAATTCAGTAATACCCTTCTTAATATCATCCCACCAATATACCTCTCTCTATCATGGTACTTCTTTGTCAAACCTGGATGGATGGAATATCCCGAGCTATGTGCTTCCTATATGATCCTCTCTTGGATCCCATCCATCGTTTGTATGCACAACCTACCCTGGCACCTCAACACACCATCTCCCCCTTTTTTGAAAGCAAATACTCCTTGCTTAAAAACATTTGCTTTCAAATGAGGTCTTGGTCTTGTGTTTCTTTAACTTTTAACACTAGTGATGATTCTACTTCATCGGTCACCACTATTCTTCCTTCTGCGAAATCCATAAGTCTGACACATACGTGTTCAAATTTTTTGCACATCTTTGGCTAAATACCTCTTTTCTTGCTCAACATGCAAGGTGCTCCCCATAGATAACCTGTTTAAAGCATCAACAACCACATTATCCTTAACTGGATGGTAAAGAATACTCATTGTCATAATCATTGAGTAATTATAACCACCTCCTCTGTCTCATATTGATCTCTTTAATGGGGAAAACATATTGTAAGATCTTGTGATTATTGTATATATTAACAAGAAAACCATACAAGTAGTGTCGCCATATATTTAAAGCAAAAACTACATCAGTCGATTCTATGTCATGGGTTTGATAATTCTTCTCATGAATTTTCAATTTCTTGGAGGCATAAGCAATAACGTTTCCCTTTTGCATTATAACATAATCCAAAACAACTCTAAATGCATCATAGTACACCACAAAGCCTTGAGTACCTTGCGGTAAAGTCAAAATCAGGGCAATATTCAACCTCTTTGTCAATTACTGAAGGCTTTACGCATAAACTTCGTAAAATTGAAATTTAACAGTCTTCTATGTTAGCTTTGTCAAAGGAGATGAGATAGACAAAAACCCCTTAACAAGACTTTTATAGAAGCAATCCAAACCTAAGAAAATCCTTATATGTGTTAGAGACGTGGGTCTAGGCAAACTCTGAACTGCTTATATCTTTTTGGTATCAACTCTAATTCTATAGTCGGATACGATGTGGCATAAAAATACCACAGACTTAATCCATATCTCACATGTTGAGAACTTAGTATATAACTCCTTACTTTTCAAAGTCTTAAAGACTATTCTTTGATGGCTAGCATGATCTTCTTCATTTCTTGAATAGATTAGTATGTCAACAATGAAGACGATAACAAACATATCTATATAAGGTTTAAACACTCTTTTCATAAGGTCCATTAATGATGCTGGTGCATTAGATAAACCAAACAACATGAACAAAAACTCATAATGCCCATATCAGCTTCTAAAAGTTATCTTCAAAATATACTAACTTTCAACTAGTGGTAGCATGATATGAGGTCTACATTCGAGAAACAGGTCTCACCCTTTAGTTGATCGAATAAATCATCTTGGAAGAGGAAACATATTCTTAATGGTAACCTTTAATTGACGGTAGGCTATACACATCCTAAGTTAAAAAAAATTGATCTAAATTTGTAGTCCGATCTATAAGCCCAATCGAGAGGACCTAATATACCCTGCCAAAGGTATAAAGGCATGCTGGCGTGATCACTTAACTTATTTCCCACAGAGGGGACTTAACCCCTACTTGGCTAGTAGTTCTTGGACTGTTGCGTAGGCTAAACCCTAATCCAACTCGGTATTATGCTACTCCCAATGAATTCTACAAATTTATTGTTTATGTCTGAATTTCTGTAATTACTAGATAGTTCAAATCTGAACATCCAAACTAAGAGTGCAACAATTAATGTGCTAATTATGCATTTATAACTTAGGCACGCATATCTGAATTATCTGAAATATCTTACCTAGCATGTGTAATTAAAGAACTAAATAAATACAAAGGTAGGATTTTGAAATTCATGTGATAATACGAGTAGTAACTTTATAATCTTCTTTGGAACATACATTTAACTAAATCATGAAGTTCTATCAATGTTCTAGAAACCCTAGGTTTAATTATGATAAGAGAATCAAAAGTTTTTCTAAAAACTAGGGACCCAATGGGTGAAAAGAACCCACTAGTGAAATCCCATATACCTTGTGATGAAATACACAGAAAAATACTTTAGATTCGGGGCTGCAATTGCTAGATGTTGTGGCGTTCTTGAATATGGTTCTTGATCTTTTTCTCCTCTCTTGCTTCTTATTTTCTATGTTTTTTATATAATGATTTGACTTGGATATGTTTTATTTATGTTTCTAGGCTTAAAAAGACTAAAAGCTGATGATTTAGAGTCAAAACGACGTAACTTAGTGTTTGAATAGAGTGGGAAATATCAAAAAGACCCTTGGGAAAGTTGTTGTCGGGACAAACGACGGTGAAGACTTACGGTCCGTTGTCTACCCGACGCCCCGTCATTGGATCCATTTTCAGGGCCTATTGGATAGTACTTTACTATAATGGGCATAACTCTTTACTCATAGGTCTGCTTTTAGGAAGGTCAATGGATATGGAAAGATAATTCAATTATCTATCTGCGGGTCGGTCATGGGACACCTAATTCATTATGTGCTAATATTTATTACCATTTTAAGTTAACCCAACTACATTACCCCTTAACAGTCTTCATATTTTCCACCTACGGTCAGAACTATAACCATAGGTCAACCTATGGACCGCAATGGTCATCCATAGCTCTTGTACGAGAGTGGTTGAATGGGGGTCTCAATAGACGCTCACGTCTACGCACTCTCGTCTGACCTATGGAACGTCGGTCCGTCTGTCGATCAAGACTTAGAAAATTTTTCCTGGCTGAATTTTTGGGTGTTTCTGCTCCCATTGACGGTTGTGCAGGATGGACCGTCGTCTGTCCTATTGAATGTCGATGCCACCGTTGGTTGAACCTGCATATTTTTGTGAAAAAAACTTATTTTTTGCCTATTTTGACTACAGGGTGTTACATTATCTCCCCGTTGGGAACACTCCTCCTAGAATGAAGACTAAACTAACTGAAATAGAGGGAGAGAGATACAAACCCTACTACTAAACACTGAGAACTGAATTTCTGACTAAATTGAGCTTCTAGTACATGCATATACTTAATAAAATGCAAGTACAAACTAAGGGAAAATGATTCTAAGGCTGATTTATGCATGAACGACTAGAAAACTTAAGAGGAACTATTATCTCAACATTTAGTGGAATCGGAAGGAAAGAGGTGAGGATACTTGTCTTTCATGGCTGCTTTGATTACCAAGTGACTCCCTCTACGGACTGACTTCTCCACAAAACCTTGACTGAAGTGACTTCTTTGTTTCTCAGCCTTCTGACCTGATTTTTTATAGGGCTGCGCTTCCCTTTCTTTTCAAATCTCGTCACCCCTTTCATAGGTGAGACTTTCAAAAAAGCCCAATCATCAACTTGAACTTCTAGTTCCCTTCTCCTTACATATGCATAAGATTTCTAACGATTTGGCGATGTCTTAAGTCTATCTCTAATGAGTTGGACTTTCTCAATAGCATAAAGGACTGAATCTGGCACTATCAAAGCTGCTTCGCCTACTTCAAACCAACAAACAGGAGATATACATCTATGCTTAAATAAACCCTCATAAGGGGCAATCTGAATGCTGGAATGATAGTTATTATTGTAGGCAAACTCAATAATAGGAAGGTGATCATACCAAATACCTTTGAAATTGATCACACAAGCTCTCAACATTACCTTTAAGGTCTTAAAAGTATGTTATGCTTGCATGTCCGTCTGTGGATGAAATTTTGTACAAAGGTTAACTTGAGCACCAAGACCTTTCTGAATTGACTTCCAGAAATTAGAGGTAAACAGAGGACCTCTATCTGATATGATACACAAAGGAACCCCGTTCAACCTCCCAATTTTATTAATGTAATGTTTAAAATAGTCCTTTGCTGAATAAGTAGTCTTGACTGCTAAAAAGCGAGAAGATTTAGTCATCCTATCAATGATCACTCAAATGGAGTCATGCTGTGTTTGAGTAAGAGGTAACCCTGTGATGAAATTCATATTGATCACATCCCACTTCCAAGTAGGAATAATGATATCTTGAGTCATACCTCCTGGTTTCTGATGTTCTACCTTGACTTGCTGGAAATTGAGGAACTTACTCACAAAATCAGCTATATCCCTCTTCATGCCATTCTACTAATACACTTCTCGCAGATCGCAGTACATCTTAGTTGCTTTTGGATGAATAGAATACCTAGAGTTATGGACTTCTGCAAGAATATGTTATCTCAACTCGCACACATCAGGACTATTCATCTTAGGGGCTTTTGGATGAATAAAATCACGGTCTTGATTTTCCTTAACCTCCACTACCAAAGAAAATTCTGCCCCATTCTGAACTGTTACACCGTTGTCAGATATTCTAATTAACTGAACTCCCAAGCGAGTAAGCCTCTGAACATCTTTCACTAACTCCTTCGTTTATTCCTCAACATGGGCTACACTACCCATAGATAATCTACTAAGAGCATCTGCTACTACATTCTCCATATCAGAATGGTAATGCACACTCATATCATAATCCTTAAGGAAGTCAAGGCATCTCCTCTTGCGAAGATTCAACTCCTTCTAGGTGAAAACATACTGAATACTCTTATGGTCACTGAACACATCTACGTGAACACCATACTATTAGTGTCTCCAGAGCTTGAGTGAAAACACCACTGTTCCAAGATCAAGGTCATGAGTTGTATATTTCTTGTCATGAACCTTAAGTTATATAGAGGCATAATCTATCACCTTACCTCGGTGCATCAACACACAACCTAGGCCAACTCTGGATGCATCACAATATATTACATAACCATCTAGATCCTCTTGTAGAGTCAAGACAAAAGTTGTATCTAATCTAGTTTTTAATTCTGTAAAGTTTTTCTCACAATCATCCAACTATTAAAATTTGACCATCTTTTCAGTTAACTAGTCAATGGTGAGGCTATGTATAAAAATTCTTCCACAAACCTTTTGTGATAACCCACTAGAACTAAGAAAATTCTGATATCTGTAGTAGAGGTAGGTTTGGGACACTGTTTTACTGCTTTTATCTTGTACGAATCCCTTCGCTAGATATAATATGACCAAGAAAAACAACGGATTGCAATTAGAACTCACATTTACTAAACATAGAGAATTACTGGCGATCCATGAGTGTCTACATAACTACTCTCAAATGAGTTGCATGTTCATCCTCGATCCTAGGGTAAATGAGGATATCATCAAAAAAGACGATAACAAAAAAGTCCAAGTACTAATTGAACACTCTGTTCATCAAATCCATGAAAGTTGCCGGAGCATTAGTTAGTCCAAATGACACAACTACAAATTCATAATGACCACACCAAGTGCTGAAGGCTGTTTTTTGAAGGTCACTATCTTAAACTCTAAGCTGATGATAACCTGATCTGAGGTCTATCTTTGAAGAATGACTAGAACCCTGTAGTTTGTCACACAAATCATCAATCCTTTCTATGGGAAACTTATTCTTGATTGTGACCTTGTTAATATATCTATATTCAATGCACATCCTGATAGAACTATCTTTCTTCTTTACGAATAATACTAGTGCACCCCATGGTGAAATACTAGGCTAGATGAAACCCTTATCTAGAATGTCTTTCAACTTTTATTTGTATTACTTAAGATCTTCTAGATCAATTCTGTAAGGAGGAATAAAAATAGACTAGGTATCTGGATTGAGATCAAATCAAAAGTCAATTACCCTTTTGGGAAAGATCTTCTAGAAATACTTTTGGAAATTCACAGTCTACTGGAACTTACTTAAGAGTTGGGGTTTCAAGGATAGAATACTTAACGCGAACAAGAACATAGACATAACCCTTAGATATCATCTTTCTAGCCTTAAGGTAAGAAATTAATCGACCCATAGGCGGTAAGCTACTATCCTTCCATTTTAAGATTGGTTTGTCAGGAAACTAAAAATGAACTATCCTAGTTCTACAATCGACTGATGCATAACATGAGTTTAACCAATCCATGCCTAGAATGACATCAAAGTCTACCATTTATAACTCTACTAGATCTGCTGAGGTGACTTTTTGAGAGACTGTTATAGGGCAATTTATGTATACCCGTCTAGCTATAACAAGGTCACCGACTGGAGAAGAGACTGAGAAGGGCTCTGAGATAGTTTTTTGAATGACACTGAATTCGAATCCTATATTGAGTTACAAAAGACAAAGTCATGTCTGTTGTTTTTCGACTGAGTAAACTGTATGTGATTCACATCCTTGAGTTTGAAGAATGTCGATCTCACCTATCACTAGTAGTTAATGACATCACACCAAATATTTTCTTGAACTCATCAATAAACTTCTGTGGGTCCTTAAAAACATGCGACCCTAAAAACTTAATTGGCTTTCTAAAATTCTTCATTTGAACTTCCTTATATGGTACTAGAGGAACAACCTTAGCATTGCGTGCATCAGCATTCCATGCCTAAGATGTACGAGAAGTCATGATCTAAAACGTAAAACGTCATGTTTGATTGGAATAAGATCATACCTTACGCACGATTAGAGTAACAAGAAAGTGAAGTTTTTCCTAAAGCACTTCATAGCCTCCCTCTCATTAGATGTGGTGCACTTCACACCCATGAAAAGGACTCTACTTAGTGTGTCTTTTCAGAAATCCTAGGACACTTAAACCTAGTTCTCTTATACCAAGTTTTGTCCCTCCACGAGCTACTCCCGAGATGCGGACACGGAACCTAGGACCACAAGTGATCGAAAGATAACCCTGCATGCATAATCATGAGCATACTAAAGAATAATAAACTGATACGGAGGCTGAATCATAATTTAATCTAAAAAGATAGGGAATACCCATATTCTATAGCTGAGATATATGAAAAACCAAGGAGTTCAATACAAATATATATTAACTTACTACTAAGCTAAAACTAACTATGTCTGAAAAAAGCATCTAAACTGGACTTGAAATACTGTGACAAGCCCTCAGCTAAATCTAGCAAAACTAATAATAAATGACTAATGACTGAAATGTAATTCATGATTGTTGTCCTCAGAGAATGAGAACTCTCCCATGAATCTACTAAACAGGAGATCGGGAAATCAATCTATGCGTGATCTGGAAGCTGAAAACATGGACAAACATCATAAGAAGATGTAGCGCACGTATGCGTCAGTACTTGAAAGATACTAAGCATGTAGGATAGATTCAAGCTAAAAAAAATATAATTGAACAAGTAAAATAGGAAGTATAATAATCTGACATGATAAACTGAATTCTAAGCTAACTGGATGCAATGACCAATTTACAACATGCTAAAACTGAATACTGAATATACTGATAAATTGTCAATGCAGAGAGCGTGACAGATATGTGGGAGATACTATTAACCAATAATAAAACCATATGAGCTAAATGTGGAGTCCGATGTATATTCCCTATCGAGAGGACCCAATATACTCTACCAAAGGTATAAAGGCATGCTGGCGTGATCACTAAACTAATTGTCCACATAGGAGAGTTACAACATACTTGGCATGTAGTTCTGGGACTATTGGGTATGTTAAACCCTAGTCCAACTCAGTATTATGCTATTACCTATGAATTCTGAAAAATTATTATTTAAGTCTCAATTTCTATAAATACTAGATAGCTCGAAACTGAATATGCAAACTGAGAATGCAACAATTAATATTGTAATTATGCATTTATAACTGAGATATGTATATCTGATTAGTCTGAAATATCTGACCTAGCATGTGTAATTCAAGAACTAAAAAAATACGAATCTAGGGTTCTGAAAGTCATACGATAATCTGAGTAATAACATGATAATCTTATTTGGAACATATATTTAACTAAATCATGATGTTCTATCAAAGTTTTAGAAACCCTATGTTTAATCATGATAAGAGAATCAAGAATATGACTTAAAACTAGGGACCCTATAGGTGAAAGGAACCCACTAGTGAAATACCATATACCTGTTGATGATTACCACAGAAAAATACTTAAGTTTCAGGTCTCGAACTGCTGGAGCTTGTGGTGTTCTTGTCGAGTTCTTGAGATTTTTGTCATCTGTTGCTTCTAATTTTCTAGATTTTGATTTGGATATGTTGTTATTATGTTTCTATGCTTAAACTGAATAAAATCTGATGATTTATGGTCAAAATGACATAACCTAGGGATTAAACGGAGTGGGAAAGATCAAAAAGACGCATTAGAAAGTTTATATAGGGCCAAAGGACGGCTAGGACTGACGGTCCATCGTCTTCCCAACGCCCCGTCACTGGGTTCGACGTTAAGGCCTGTTCTACAAGCCTTTACTAAAATAGGCATAACTTTTTACTAAGAGTTTTTAGTTTTGCAAGGTCAGTGGACATGGAAAGATAATTAAATTATCCATCTGTGGGTAGGTCATGGGATACCTAATTCATTTTATGCTAAGAGTTATGAACATTTGAAATTTACCTAACTACATTTTCCCTTAACTGTCTACAAATTTTCCACAGAAGGACCGTGCTGGTAATCCGTTGCTCTTCTCAGAGAGTGGGTGAATGGGGATATCGATCGATGGTCATGGACAACGGACCGTCGTCTGACCGACGGACCGTCGGTCTGTCCGTCGATCAAATCTTAGCCAATTTTTCCGTACTGAATTCATGGGAGTTTCTGATCGCATTGACGGTTGTGCAGGATGGACCGTCGTCTGTCGTACGGATCGTCGATGCCACCGTTGGTTGTAGTTGCAGATTCTTTTTAAAAAACTGATTTTTGGTCTATTTTGGCTACGGGGTGTTACAGTAATACTCTAGGGAAGTAATTTTACTTGTGTGGGTATAACTTCATGTTGCTAAAAAAAATAAACTAATGCTTAAGACTATTGCACTTCTACTTGACACCTACTATAATGAGAGATAGCTCATCTTGATATGATCTTCTCTTGGGGTGGATGCTGTTAGCAATTACTTGGCTATCCACTATTTATTACATAGACACAACAACTGCTACACTAGACAAATGGTGTACACATATATGAGTTCCATTCTAGTCAATTTGTGAAGTATTTTATTTCTATCAGTTTGCTCAGTTTCAAAGGGATGCCTCATCCAGCACTCACAAATACTACTTTTTCTTTGTAAAGAGTACCTGATATATTTAAAGAATAATATGGAATAGTACCAAACTTAACTGAAATGGACATCTTTATTTTTAGTGTCTCTTCCACTCTCTACGCTTTATTGAGCATGACTTTGTGTATTTTCTGCATTTTCCTTCAAAATTTGGTTTGTTCCGTATCATTAATGCTTTCTAATTTTCTCTACTTCTAATAGAAAAAATATTAAGAAATATTAAAGTAAAAAACATTGTCTGAAACTTATATTGGTCAATATGAAGCATATTGCCAAGCTACCGGAGGAGAAAAGAAAAGAAGAATCTATGGTCTTGGATCTGAAGCAAAAAATTACAATGGGCAGAAACTTTGTGCGTTATCATCATTACCACATCCATTTTATCAATCAACATCGACAAAAAATATGGAAGAGTTTGTAAAGAAAATGATGTCTGCACTAACTAGTAATGTGAATGAGGTTCATACCTCTATTTCAAGTTGATACCTCCACAACATCAATTTTTGATAATGTCATACTTTTTAGAAACAAGAAATTGCGCGTAGTAATATTTTGATGAACATGGGTTTATTTAAGAGTACTTGATAGTTTTTTTTGTATATTTTAAACCAAAAATATGTTGTTTTGGAGTTTTCTATTTATATATTATGAATCGTCTATGAGTATTATATTATATGAATGTTTGTTAATTTTGGAGTATTTATTAATTTAAATTTAATATATTTCAACCAGTGCATAAGAACAATTTTAGCAACAAATTTACCTACTATTTGATCGTTGCTGTAAAAATAATGTTGGCAACAGATCACCGACGAATTATTAAACGCCTAACATGGTTTTACAAATTATCTTGCGACGGAAATTTTTATGCAAATTTATCAAAAATAACAAAATGAATTATAAATTAGTAACAAAATTATATAAATATATTGACGAATCTTTCCGTCACTTACATGTTGCGACGGAAATGTTTCGTCACTATGAAGTCGCTAAAATTGAGATGAAACATCATTTTTCGTCATAAAATGATGAAATTAGCAACAAAATTGTATAAATATAATGACGAATCATTCCGTCTCTAAAATATAGCGACGGAAGTAATTCGTTAGTAAGACGTCATCAAACATGTGACGAAACTCATTTTTTGTCATTTAGAGCTTACTGACGAGCATAATATCAACAATCAATATTCTGTAGCTAATCTGTTGCTAATCATAAATAGTGACAGATTTTCTTCATATACTGACAGATTGTTGCCGTTGCTAAACACTATTTTTTTTTGTACTGAAGAACGCTTTACAACTTGACTGATGTCTTGCAAAATAAGGGGCATCTCTATTCATACAACTTAGTAGGGACTAAAGTTCAATTAATATTTACTTTACATGTCCCTGTAATATTTACCCTTTGGTCCCCTTTCTAGAGAATTCAACATACTCTTGGAAAATCTTAAACATTTTTTATTTGTCTAGTGAGTTCTAGAATTCTCTGCAAGCCTCTAAATAATATTGGAGTCTTCTACGCCACTCCAGATGCAAAATTTTATTATGTCTAGTGGAGGGACATAACACTACGCTATTATTACTAGACCCAAAGCCTAAGCCTTAAAAGGTAGCTCTTTTGATAAACAGAAAATATTTTCCTTTAGTCCCTCCAAAAGAATTAATGCCCCGTCTTCAAAATAATATTCCTACTGAAGTTTAAGAAACCTAGAATTTCCATTTCAACTCCTAATACTAGCGATAGTTTTGACAGAGGGGAGAGTTCAATTCAAGACGAAATCTATCCTCCACAATTTCTAGTTCAACCCCACTACCCCAACATTGATAATTCATTAAATTACCCATTTTTTCTATGAAAAATTATGTTGATTGTGTGCTTTGACAAAACAACATAGGCCATATGAATTGACCAAGATAGCATATGAAGGTCCATGGTTTTTGAATAAATAACCCATATGATTATAATTAAAATATGAATCACTATGTTCCTTCTTAATTAAATCACTTCCTTTTATATCATTCTTATTTGTCGCGATTATAGTGCTCGAATAAGATATATTTGGTTAATCAATATATTGCTGAAAATTAGCATTTATTGTTCAAAATGCATCATTATTTGCAATTTTTAGCATCAATATAAGACATCGTTTTACTACCTAAATATGTATTTGTATTTCCTGCATTTACATTCAAATTGAAGTCATTGATCGTCATCATTCCAATACATATATCAAACATTATTTTGCTATCTAAAGTCTTGTCTTATGAGCAACATTAAGTTCCAAGTTTTACTCACTTTGATTATGACAATTCCAAGTGTTTTAATTAGGTGTTGTAGTCTTGGTGAACCAAACATTTCTAATAATGGTCTATACTGATGTTGTTAAAGCATACCACCAAACAAAACATCTCCAATAATGGTCTATACTTATGTTGTTGAAGCACACCACCAACATTATTTTTTATACAAAAAAATTGGCTTATTTAATGAACTCTCAATGTTGGGGTAGTGGGGATGAACCAGAAATTGTGGAGGATAGAGTTTCATTTGAATTTAACTCTCCCCTATGGAATAAATGTTGCTGGTATTGGGAGTTCAAAATGGGAAATCTAGCGCTCTTTGGATTTAATTAAGAATATTTTGTTTAAGACGGGGCATTCTCCCATATTTTCTATTGCTATTCTTAAGTTGAGATTCAATTACAGATGTTTGGCTTGATGTACGATGATTACTTTTGCGCTCTTTAGGAGATCTCAAATTATTGAAGTGATATTTCAGAGATGTTTTCTCGAGAACTGTGGCACCTCTAGAACATATAATGTTGGAGATAGACAAATACAATATAAGAATATTAACTCCACCCCCCCCCCCTTTTGAAAAAAAACATATATATTTTTGTAGAGGAAGTTTATCGAGTGTATAACATGCCTATTACAGGAGCAAACACTTAACAATCTAATTTGATTCTTCTATAAACACATAAAAACAATTATGAATAATTAAAAGCACAAAGACTAAACAATCTATGTCTCTCTAAATAATTTTTTGATTCATTTTTATGGAATTATTGGGCTAAAAAAATCTAAATTAGTTCAGTTTGAAAAATTTAGAATTATGCTTAGGGTTTGGAGAAGAGACCAAAGAAGAAAGAAATGGATAAAAGTCCAGCATTTTGAAAAAACGTCAAAGCGTTGCAAGTGAAATTCATTGAGGATGATCCCTATAAAGGTATTTGAGATCATTTAGTGTTACGTTCATTAACCCACATACAAAACTTATTTCAATTCAATTATTGGTAAGTTGTTTACATGTTAGTGTGTGATGTTCTTGAAGAACATTTTCGAATTATTGTTGGTTGAGTTGTTGTATGTCTAGTGTTTATTTCATTCGTAATTCGAGGAGGTATTTTACTTAAATATATTGGGTATTGAGGTTAATAATGTCGTAAGTGTTTGGGAAAAGAACTATGGAAGTTTAGAGAGTTTAGAGATGAAAAATAAAAGAGAAGGGTTGGATATTTTCTAGTTGGAGTGCCTCGCCTACCAAAGGGCCACAAATGTTCTTCTGAGCTTTGGCCTTTGGCGCGTCGCGCCTGCCAGAGCGCTACAGAATGTTCTCTAAACTTTGAGGGCTGGCACCTCGCGCCTCTCATAGTGCCAGGGACGTCAGTTCTCCCCATTCTTCCCCCATGTTTTTGTACTAATTCCTAGGTGATGTACCTATGTTTCTTAGTTTATTCTAACACTCTAAGATACATATAAAAATCATGCAATTATCAATAAACATGAGATCATGAAACTTAAATGCACAATCTAATGCAAGGAAAATTAAGATGAAAGTCAAAGAAGTTAGGAGTCAAGACTAAAAGTTAAGAATCAAGTCAAAGGAAATTCTCAAAGTTTTCAAGTCATTAACAAACTTTTTACAAAAATTTAAGGCTCGAGTTGAAAAATTAAGCATAGAATAAAGAGTTGAGTTCATTTTTCAAAAGTTATAAGGAAACTAAATATTCTCTAACAGTTACAAAATTTTTCACATTTTGAGCAACAAAGGAAGCTGAGACTTCCAATAAAGCCATTGGCTAGTTTTAGTATAGAGGAAACTATGATTTTCAAAAGAGTTTTAAAGTTAACGCTAAGTAATTATCTCAAACCCGAAAAGAAGTTTTTCTAAAACCATATGAGCTAATTATTTTTAGGAGTAGAATTGAGTTAAGTTATTCTGGAGTTGAGCAGAGCAAAATTAAGTGTTCCTTCAAACACTTTTTCAAGCTTAAGTTGTTTTAACATTTCAACTTCCATACTCACTCGTACATTCAATGTATTGATGTGCGTTGGTCTGCATCTTATTATGATACAAACGCAGGTAACCAGGATCATCACACATCTAGTGCCTCTTTGATCCAAACGAACACTTAGTGTATGGTCTTATATTTACATGTAAATTAGAGTAATTGTTAGGGTGGATTTTAATGAGACGGGATAATGGGTATTAAATTGTGTAATTCTCCATGGTATATATTGTTGTTTATTGGTCATGTTAAAAAAATTACATGGCATGCTTGGTGGCATTAGTTAAAGTTAGGGGTATTTTTTAGGCAACAAAAAAAGAGGGGTATTTTGTTGTGAAATGAACGAATCATCATGGTAACTGTTGTTCATACATCTTCAGAAGCAATGGAAATGCTTTCCAACGGAGAGAAAAAATTGACGTGATTATAATCAGTGCTTGTTCACCAAATTTTTATTCTTTTAAACTCTTGGCTCAAGTTGTGATCACTATGAAATTATTTATTCTATTATTCCACTAATGACATCTATTGTGAAAAAAGTCAATTACATTTATAAAAACACTACGAAAATCGACTAACTAATTTTCTATTAATATATTATTATATTCATTAAAGATAAAGAAGTTGGTACGATTCACATTAATTATGAGTAACAATGAATATTTTGTTGTTTAGTGACATAAGTTATTTGTTTTAAATGTCTATTTTATTTAGTAATTGTAACGACCTGTTTAGTAGTTCCGGGCAGTAGAATCATTTGTGATAAAAACTGACTGGGTCGACGGATCACGCGACGGACCGTCATGCCCATGACGAACCGTCATGGACCCCGTCGTCCCACACATGTGTAATTTTCCTATTGCTCTCCTCATTACCCTCGACGACAAGTAGGACGAACCGTCATAGGCACAACGGTCCGTCGAGCGTCTTCGTGCCAAAACGCTTCAACTCTGAAATCTGGGTACTGGGAGCGACTCTCTGAACTCCGCGACAGAGCTGCAGCACGTACCGTCGTATATACGAAGGACCGTCACAAAACCCTTGACTGAATTTAATTCTCTGAATCTTGTGACGGACCTGCATGACGGACCGTCATAGACACGACGGGCAGTCACATGTTGCGTAACCTCGACTGGGTCGGATTTGTTCTAAAAGTTTTTAAGGGGTGTTTTGGACCATTCATGAGAAACTTCGTGAAATTAGGGGGGTGAGTTTGATAAGTTATTTACTTGGGGGTTAAAAGAAGTAACCTTAAAATAAATAGTGGGTTACTTTTATCATCTTTTATAATTGATTATATGATAATTAGGGTAAAAGAAAAAGAATTGGGGGAGGAAAAATAAAAAGAACAGGAATAGAGGGAGAACGAGAGAGAAAGGGAGACGCGAAGAGGAAAGCAAAGGCATTGAGAAGTAACTTGCTTGATCGCGATTCTTCGGTGGAAGTAGGTTATGGTTTATGCTATCTTTATAGTAAACTCTAAATAGCGATATATATGTATTGGGTGGTATTGTAAAGTGTTCTATATGCTTGATTGTGTGTTTGTATGTTGTGATGGTGAATCTTCAATCTTGAGTTCTCTCTGTTAAGATGGCACCTTGGCATAACGAAGTCTTGATGAAATAGAATTAATGAAATTAGTGGATCGGGTGTCACGTTTCGACACGTAGTATTAGGGGATCGGGTGTCACATTCTGACACGTAGTATTAGGAGATCGACTGTCACATTCTGACACGAGCATTAGGGATCTGACACGTAGTATTAGGGGATCGGAGTGTGTTCGATGTCATGTACGAGGGTCAGGGGACATGTTTCTGGTTCACAGATAGTATTGTGGATGTTGAGTCAATCGTTCGACATGGCTAATGTCTTAGGTTAAAAGTCGGATTGCCAGTATGTGGTGTGATGATAACGTAGATTGGGTCTGCGTCTTGTATGACACGATGTAGTAAAGTCTTATTGTTCGATTAGATACTATTTTCGAAGTGTCGTCGGACCTCCGACATGTAGTATTAGGAGATCGGAGTGTCACGTTCTGACACGATAAGAATAAAGAGAAGTAATCTTGAATCATGTTAATATACTCAATTTCGAAGAAACTATGTCCCAAATGAGTATGGTGTGGAGGCTTGAGTCCTCATAGGTGCGCTTGATGTTGTTGCCCATGGTTCTTGTACTTGTTGTTTCCACCTGTTGAGTACTGTAGTTGATTTTATATTATTATTTGATATATATTGCTTTCTATTTTGAGTTGGCCGATGAAACCTACTCAGTACGTGTTCCTTGTACTGACCCCTACTTTTATTTCTTTCTTGTTGTTTTGTGGAGTGCAGCAAGTGCACCATCGACTTTGACTCGTCCTCAACTCTAGCCAGTTTCCAGCATGTCAGATTTCAGGGTGAGCTATTATTCCTAGCTCGGGCTGGATTCTCTTCTTCACGTCTTGATGTCTTTGAAGTTCGGACATGGACCAACTTTCTACTTATTTTAGTTCTTAAATACTCTTAGACTTAGTAATTTGAGGATAGATGTTCTTGATGTGATGACTTCCAGATTTTAGGGAACGATAAGTATTGTGTTTTAGAAGTTATTAATTGATTTTCGTTAATGAGTTTTGAGTCTTCCGCATTTTATTTACTATTCAAAATTTAAATACTGATAAACGTTTGGGGTTAGATTATTGGTTTGCTCACCTAGTAAGATAAGTGTGGGTGCCACTCGCGGCTCATTTTGGGTCGTGACAAACTTGGTATCACAGCTTTAGGTTCGTTGATCTCATCACACAAGAACAAGTCTAGTAGAGTCTTGAGGAACGGTAGGGGGACACCCTTACTTTTCTTTGAGAGGCTATAGAACTTTAGGAAAAATTCCATTCTTTCTTCCTTTCGTGCTATTACTTGGGTCCAATTGGTATCTAGGTGATTCAAATTGGTATCTGACTTCCTCACTATATTTCGTAGATGGTTAGAACTAGAGCAACAACTGTGCCCACACCAGCACCGGCAAGACAGGGTGCGTCTGATCCAGCCACTGGGGCTGTAGATTGAAGAGGAGTTGTGGCAAGAGGCCGTGGTAAAGGTCGCGGGAGGACGTCCTCTTGAGGTAGATGAAAAACATCTGGTCCAACAAGTACTAGGGCGGTGACTCCTCCACCGACTGATGAGGTAGTAAGAGAAGGTGAGGAAGGGGAAAATGAGCAAGTGCAGGATGAGGAATTACCACCCCAACCTACCCTAGAGATGATTTACCAGGTTCTTACTTATCTTAGCGGGTGATCTGATCAAGGCCAGACACCTCCAGTGTTTTCTGCACCAGCACCTCAGGTTCCGGGAGTACAACATGCAGCTGCTAAGGCTCCCCGCATGGATGCCTCATTGGAAGTAGGCACGTTTCCTCGATTGACTACAGTGCCTATAATGACAAGTGATCATCATGAACTTTTCACTAAATTCTTGAAGTTGAAACCTCCAGTCTTCAAGGGTGCTGAATCTGAGGATGCCTATGATTTTCTTGTTTATTGTCATTAGCTGCTACATAAGATGGACATAGTAGAATGATTCGGGGTTGAGTTTGTGACCTATCAGTTTCAGGGAAATGCCAAAATGTGGTGGCGGTCGTACGTTGAGTGTCAACCAGCACATGCACCGCATATGACTTGGGCATCATTCTCTACCTTGTTTATGGAGAAGTATATACCCCGGACTTTGAGGGATAAAAGGAGAGATGAGTTCCTGAGTCTAGAGAAAGGCAGGATGTCTGTTACTGCTTATGAGGCTAAATTTTGTGCACTATCCAGGTATGCCACCCAGCTTTGCTTCATTCCACAAGAGCGGATTCGCCGCTTTGTGAAAGGATTGAGGTCAGATTTGCAAATCCCCGCCTTACAGGTAGCTGCTGCAGCGAAATCCTTTCAGGAAGTGGTTGACTTTGTAATAGAGGTAGAGGGGGTGAATCCAGACAACTTCACCACGGCGTCGACATCTAAGAAGTTCCGTACGGGAGGCGAATTTAGTGGTTCTTACTCCAGAGGACAGACTTCAGGAGGGTACCCAGCCCGACCTATTCAGGCTTTACTACAGGCTGTAGCTGGGGGTCCATCGCAGACCAGTCAACATCTCTCTAAGTTTTGAGGTTATCCCCATGCTTCGTCATTCTCACAGAGATCTATGCTTGACTCCAGAGATTGTTATGGATGTGGAGAGACTGGACATATTAGGAGGTATTGTCCAAAACAGAGTTATAGATCCCCAATAATTAGAGGTAGAGGTAGTCATGGGAGAGGCCGCCATTCTGGAGGACGTGGTGGCCAAGGTAATGGTGGTCACCAAATCAGCCGGGGTGGCGGGCAAGTTGGAACTACTACAGCATAACATGGTAGGGGCAACAGGTAGACAGGTGATAGGTCCCATTGTTATGCTTTCCCCGGGAGATCTTAAGTAGAGACATCTGATGCTGTTATTACAGGTAATCTTTTGGTCTGTGATTGCATGGCTTCTGTATTATTTGATCCTGGATCTACATTTTCATATGTACCTTCCTCATTTGCTAATGGTCTTGATTTATACTATGATTTGCTTGACATGCCTATTCGTGTCTCTACTCCTGTGGGTGAGTCTGTGATAGTTGAGAGAGTGTATAGGTCTTGTCTTGTGACATTTGTGGGGAGCAATACTCATGTAGATTTGATTATTCTAGAGATGGTTGATTTTGATGTGATTCTGGGTATGACTTGGCTTTCTCCAAATTTTTCAATCTTGTATTGTAATGCTAAGACTATGTCATTGGCCAAGCCTGGAACAGATCCACTAGTGTGGGAGGGTGACTACATTTCCACCCCAGTTCGTATTATCTCTTTTCTTCGCGCTAAGAGAATGGTTAGTAAAGGTTGTTTAGCCTTTTTGGCACATCTCAGGGATGATACTTCCAAAGTACCTTCGATTGAGTCTATTTCGATAGTTCTCGAGTTTCTGGATGTGTTTCCTGCAGACCTTCCTGTTATGCCACCAGATAGGAATATTGATTTTTGCATTGATCTGGAGCCGGGTACTCGCCCCATTTCTATACCCCCTTATAGGATGGCTCCAGCAGAGTTAAGGGAGTTAAAGGCCCAACTTCAGGAGTTGTTAGGTAAAGGCTTTATTAGACCAAGTGCATCCCCTTGGGGTGCTCCTGTCTTATTTGTGCAAAAGACTGATGGGAGTTTTCGGATGTGCATAGACTACAAACAACTGAATAAGGTGACTATTACGAACAAGTATCCTCTCCCTCGCATTGAAGATTTGTTCGATCAGTTACAAGGTGCTTGTACCTTCTCAATGATCGATTTGAGATCTGGTTATCATCAATTGAAAATACGGGCAACAGATGTGCCAAAGACTGCTTTTCGAACCAGGTATGGGCATTATGAATTCTTAGTAATGTCTTTTGGGCATACGAATGCCCCTGCTGCTTTCATGAACCTAATGAAAGGGATTTTTAAGCCATATCTAGATCTTTTTGTTATCGTATTTATTGATGATATACTGGTATACTCAAAGAGCAGGAAAGAACATGAGGAGCATTTGAGAATGATATTGGAAGTGTTGAGAGAGAAAAAGCTTTATGCAAAATTCTCCAAGTGTGAGTTTTGGCTAGATTCAGTGTCCTTCTTGGGGCATGTAGTTTCTAAGGATGGGGTGATGGTGGATCCTTCCAATATTGAAGCAGTGAAGAGTTGGGTAAGACCTACTAATGTTAAAGAGGTAAGGAGCTTTGTTGGCTTAGCTAGCTACTACCGTCGATTTGTCAAGGGATTTTCTTCTGTTGCTTCCCAATTGACAAATTTAACAAAGCAGAATGTTCCATTTGTATGGTCGGATGAATGTGAAGAAAGCTTCATGAACCTCAAGACCTTGTTGACTACTCCACCATTTCTTACCTTGCCAGTGGAATGTAAGAATTTCATTGTGTATTGTGATGCATGTTACTATGGTTTGGGTGCAGTGCTAATGCAGGAGAAGAATGTAATTGCTTATGCTTCGAGGCAACTAAAGGTGCATGAACGCAACTATCCGACCCATGATTTGGAGTTGGCTGCAGTAGTGTTTACATTAAAGCAATGGAGACATTATCTATATGGGGTTAAGTGTGAAGTCTATACAGATCATCGTAGTTTACAGTATGTATTTACTCAGAAAGATTTGAATTTGAGACAGAAGAGGTGGATGGAACTACTGAAGGACTATGATATTTCTATCTTGTATCACCCAGGAAAAGCTAATGTTGTGGCAGATGCTTTAAGTAGAAAGGCAGAGAGCATGGGAAGTCTAGCTCACTTGCAGGTTTCTAGACGCCCATTGGCTAGAGAGGTTCAGACTCTGTCTAATGACTTTATGAGGTTGGAAGTACTAAAGAAGGGAGGATTTTTGGCCTGTGTGGAGGCAAGATCTTCTTTTCTTGACAAGTTTAATGTGTGTGCCCCGGGTTGATAATTTGATTCACAATATTCTTACAGAGGCTCATAGTTCAAGGTATTCTACACATCCTGGTGCAACCAAGATGTATTGTGACCTAAAACAATATATTTAGTGGAGTAGGATAAAGCGTGAAATTGTTGATTTTGTTGCCCAATGCCCGAATTGTCAGCAGGTAAAGTATGAGCACCAGAGGCCCAGAGGAACACTTCAGAAAATGCCCATTCCTGAATAGAAATGGGAAAGAATTGCAATGGATTTTGTAGTTGGTCTTCCAAATACATTGGGTAAGTATGACTCCGTCTGGGTAATTGTTGATAGGTTAACTAAGTCTGCTCACTTCATCCCGGTCAAGATGACTTACAATGCAGATAAGTTAGCCAAACTCTATATCTCAGAAATCGTTCGATTGCATGGAGTTCCTCTTTCCATCATATCAGATAGAGGTACGCAGTTTACTTCTAAGTTTTGGAGAACGTTGCATGCTGAATTAGGTACTAGGTTGGATCTTAGTACTGCATTTCACCCTTAGACCGATGGTCAGTCTGAGCGAACGATTCAGGCACTGTATTGATATGGCCCCATTTGAGGCACTGTATGGGAGGAGATGTAGGTCTCCCATTGGGTGGTTTGATGCATTTGAGGTGAGACCATGGGGTACCGATCTTTTGGGGGAATCGTTAGATAAAGTAAAATTCATTCAGGAGAAGCTTCTAGCAGCTCAAAACAGGCAGAAAGAATATGCAGATCGAAAGGTTAGGGACTTGGATTTTATGTAGGGTGAGCAAGTCTTGCTGAAGGTTTCTCCCATGAAAGGGGTGATGCGGTTTGGTAAGCAAGGTAAGCTTAGCCCAAGGTATATTGGTCCATTTGAAGTCCTGAAGCGCGTGGGGGAGGTGGCTTATGAATTGGCATTTCCTCCAGGACTCTCAGGAGTGCACCCGGTATTTCACGTATCTATGCTGAAAAAATACCATGGTGATGGAAACTACATTATTCGTTGGGATTCAGTCCTTTTGGATGAGAATTTGTCTTATGAGGAGGAGCTTGTTGCTATTTTAGATAGAGAAGTACGCAAGTTGATATCAAAGGAGATTTCATCCACCAAGGTTCAGTGGAAGAATTGGCCAGTTGAATAGTCCACTTGGGAGAATGAAGCTGATATGCAAGAAATATATCCACACCTTTTTCCAGATTCAGGTACTCTTTCTCGCCTTTTTTTTATTCTTGTGATCGTTCGAGGACGAACGATGGGTAAATTGGTATCTATTGTAACATCCTATTTAGTCATTTCGGGCAGTAGAATCATTTGTGATAAAAACTGACTGGGTCGACGGATCACGCGATGGACCGTCATGGCCATGACGGACTGTCATGGACCCCGTCGTCCCACACATGTGTAATTTTCCTGTTGCTCTCCTCATTGCCCTCGACGACAAGTAGGATGAACCGTCATAGGCACAACGGTCCGTCGAGCGTGTTCGTGTCAAAACACTTCAACCCTGAAATCTGGGTACTGGAAGCGACTCGCTGAACTCCGCGACCGAGCTACAGAACGGACCGTCGTAGATACGATGGACCGTCACAAAACCCTTGACTGAATTTAATTCTCTGAATCTTGTGACGGACCTGCAAGACGGACCGTCATGGACATGATGGGCCGTCACAGGTTGCGTACCCTCGACTGGGTCGAATTTCTGCTAAAAGTTTTTAAGAGGTGTTTTGGACCATTCATGACAAACTTCATGAAATTGGGGGGTGAGTTTGATCAGTTATTTACTTGGGGGTTAAAAGAAGTAACCTTAAAATAAATAGTGGGTTACTTTTATCATCTTTTATAATTGATTGTATGATAATTAGGGTAAAATAAAAAGAATTGGGGGAGGAAAAATAAAAAGAACAAGAAGAGAGGGAGAACGAGCGAGAAAAGGAGAAGCGAAGAGGAAAGCAAAGGCATCGAGAAATAACTTGCTTGATCGTGATTCTTCGGTGGAAGTAGGTTATGGTTTTTGCTATCTTCAAAGTAAACTCTAAATAGCGATTGATATGTATTGGGTGGTATTGTAAAGTCTTCTATATGCTTGATTGTGTGTTTGTTTGTAGTGATGGTGAATCTTCAATCTTGAGTTCTCTCTGTTAAGATGGCACCTTGGCATAATGAAGACTTGATGAAATAGAATTAATGAAATTAGTGGATCGGGTGTCACGTGCCGACACGTAGTATTAGGGGATCGGGTGTAACGGTCCGACACGTAGTATTAGTGGATCGGGTGTCACGTTCCGACATGTAGTATTAGGGGATCGGAGTGTCACGTTCCGACACGTAGTATTAGGGGATCGGGTGTCACGTTTCGACACGTAGTATTAGGGGATCGGAGTATTACGTTCCGACACGATAAGAATAACGAGAAGTAATCTTGAATCATGTTAATATACTCAATTTCAAAGAACCTATGTCCCAAATGAGTATGGTGTGGAGGCTTGAGTCCTTATAGGTGCGCTTGATGTTGTTGCCCATGGTTCTTGTAATTTTTGCCACCTGTTGAGTACTGTAGTTGATTTTATAATATTATTTGATATATATTGCTTTCTATTTTGAGTTGGCCGATGATACCTACTTAGTACGTGTTCCTTGTACTAACCCCTACTTTTATTTCTTTCTTGTTGTTTTGTGGAGTACAGCAAGTGCACCATCGACTTCGACTCGTCCTCAAGTATAGCCAGTTTCCAGCACGTCAGATTTCAGGGTGAGCTATTATTCCTAGCTCGGGCTGGATTCTATTCTTCACGTCTTGATGTCTTTGAAGTTCGGACATGGACCATCTTTCTACTTATTTTAGTTCTTAAATACTCTTAGACTTAGTAATTTGAGAATGGATGTTCTTGATGTGATGACTTCTGGATTTTGGGGAACGATAAGTATTGAGTTTTTGAAGTTTTTTAATTGATTTTCGTTATGAGTTTTCAGTCTTCCGCATTTTATTTACTATTCAAAATTTATATATTGATAAATGTTGGGGGTTAGATTGTTGGTTCGCTCACCTAGTAAGATAAGTGTGGGTGCCACTCGCGGCTCTTTTTGGGTCGTGACAGTAATTGATAATTTATTACTTTGTAACACACCTTTTATAGTGAATATGCTTGAAATTAAATATTCATATAGTATTTAATACAATTAAATTCTTATTGTGAACTTCCTGAAATTATTATGCAGTTGTATGCGATGAATTTAATGAACTTGTAGCAAAAAGGTCTGTGAAAGAGTAAGCATGTTTTTCTAGACAAAGCTCACTAAACGAGAAAATTGTGAAACACTTGTGGCAATTTGTATTGGGGAGAAAAATATATAGAGAGAGCGGAAAAAGAATCTAAAGATGGATAAAAGATGATTGTTAATGATGTTGAAACAAATAATATGGGTGGAGATGATGAAAAATTATTTAAACAAATAAATGGTGGGACTAATATTGAGGAACATAGAAATAATACTCATGAACTTGAGGAAAATATCGTATTGAATGGAAATTACAAGCGGAGGAGGGTATTGTTTTCAACTTCATGAATATTATTTCCATACTCCTCAATATTAGGTACACCATTTATTTTTAATAATTCTTCATTATCTCCACCCATATTGTTTGTATCAATATCATTAACAATCCTCTTGTCTCCATCTTCTGATCCTTTTTTCGCTCTCTCTCTTTCTTTTTTATTCTTCTCAATACAAATTGTCATAAGTGTTTCACAATTTTCTAATTTAGTGTCCTTTGAAGGAAAAAAATGCTCCTTCATTCAAAACCTTTTTGCTAAGAGTTCATTGTATTCATCGGATATAATTGAATAATTATTTCAAGATGTTTACAATTATAATTTAATTCTATAAAACACTATTTAAATAGTTAATTTCAAGCATATATACTATAAATGTTATTTTAAAAAATAATAACTTACCATTTACTAAATAAAATATATATTAACAACAAATAACTACTCTCACATTGAGTATGACGATTCCAAGTGTTAAATTTCGAAAAACCTCTATGAGTAATGTTTCCCATAATTGAGTGTTGTAGTCTTGGTGAACAAAAAATTTCCAATAATGTTCTTTACTGATGTTGTTGAAGCACACCACGAAACCAAACATTTATAATAATGGTCTATATTGATGTTGTTGAAGAACATCACCAACATTATTTTTCATAGAAAAAAAGGTTTTTAATGAATTCTGAATGTTGGGGTAGTGGGGTTGAACCTAAAATTTTGGAGAATAGAATCTCTTGAATAGAACTCTCCCCTGTAGAAAAAATATTGCTAGTATTGGGAGTTAAAAATGGAAACTCTAGTGCTTTTTTGATTTGATTAGGAATTTTATTTTTAAGATGGGGCATTGTCCCATATTTTCTATTGCTACTCTTTTGTTGACATTCACTTGAAGATTATTGGCCTTATGTATGATCTAGATCAGCGCTCTTCTAGAGAACTCGAATTGTTGAAGCAATAATTCTGAGATTTTGTTTCAAGAATTGTTGCACTTCTAGAACATCTTATGAAATTGGAGCTAGACAAATGTTAAAATAATATTATCACCTCCATCCCCCCCCCCCCCCACGCCCCTTTAAAAGCACACATACATTTTTATGGAGGAAGGCTATCGAGTGTATAACATGCCTATAACAAGAACAAAGACTAAAAAATCTAATTTGCTTCCTATTTAAACACATAAAAACATTTTTTTTATAATTAAAACAACATAAAATCTAATGAAATGGTGTTATGACATAAAAAAAGATGAATTCAAGATTTACTAGAAAAAAATTAAAATCTAAAGAGGAATTGATGTTACAATCACAACAAGTATAATATCAATTAAATCTCTCTTGAATAGGTCCCCAAAATAATATTATTATATAAATAATCAAGGGTTTTGAGTTGAATATATATTTTTAGAAATGTTACCTTTGTAGTCATAAGACTTCATTAAATCCACCATTTTAAGAACATTCACTGTTTCATGATCAACTAGCACCACGTGAACTTCATCTATAATATCATAATAACTAGTTTCCTATGAATTTCTATTCCTCCAGAAATTTCAGAAAAGGATATACAAAATAAGAATTTTCTATATAGAAGCTTTAATTTATTGGAGTCACAATAAACCCTTATGGGGTATTATATAGTAATTTCAATGTTAAGTGAGTATGTTTAAATAATTGTTTAGTCCATATATTATAGGTTTGGTCCACTTTTACTTCTCATATTTATTATTTTCTAATAAATTATTTTAATTAATATAATCATTAGGTTTCCTCTTAATACTAGTGAATGTTGAATATTTAACAAAGAAATATATTTTTACACCTTCTCTTCTTCCTCTAAAAAACACTAAGTTCTAAACCTAATAAAGCCCTGAATAATATCTGTGAAACCCTAAATAACAGAAGGTTGTAAACTCTTAATTCTAAAAATTCCTAAACTCTAAACCTAAAAACCCAAAAAAATATAAGTCCTAAACTTTAAACCCTAAAAAACCTATGCAACACTAATCGCTAAAATCCTTGAAAAACCTTGAAGCTAAAAAAACTTTAAGATCTAAACTCTATAAAAACCTAAATAGTATATGCTAAACCCTTTTGTAAAAAAAAAACTAAGCCTTAAACTAGGTGAGGAATTAAAGTGTTACTTTACAATAAATGTCAGTGGTAAGAGTGTGGTATTATGAACCTTATATGAGAGTAATTATGTTTGTCTTAGTTATTAGACTAACAAGTGCATCAAAAGATGTACCCGATAATTTATGTAGTCACAAAATTCTAATTATGTAAATGATTTTCATGTGCATCTCAATTATTATATTTTATTTGTCAATGTGTAGTAGACTAATGTAAGCAGTATTTATTACCTTTAAGAGTATGGTCGAACGGATCATATATAGCCAACGATAAACCTCTTATATAAATTTCATGTTTCCTCCTGTTAGGTAGATATGAATTCAGAAGGATGGTAGTAGTGGGCTAATAAAGAGAAGACAGCCTATTACAAATTAGATTAAGCGACTTTATATGTCAATGCGGGTAACAATTATAAAAATACTTCTATAGAAGCGGAAAGATGTTAAGATAAGCATCTCACAAAGAAAATTAAAAAGGGATATTAGTTTACTACACATGGTGAGTTCAGTAGCGATGAAATTAACCATTTCCAAGTCCACCCATAGATGACTTCCTTGGAATCCAAAAGTAGCAATAACGACCAAATGGCTTTCATCAAAAAATAAGAATGACCAAAGAAAAATGACAAACCTTGACCAGTGAATATCTTTTGTGTTCTTTTCTAAACGTCTTCTTTAAGTAGACCAAGATATCACAATCTGAAAACAAATAGCATACTCATTCCTGACAATATTGTTCGTCTAGTGGTGGATAAAACTTGAAATATATTAGACTGTATATTGACCAATCATGGTCAGTAACTGTATCAATAACTTTGTGCCACAAGGTACCAGACAAAGTGATGATCACTCATGTTAGTTTTTTCATTATAAAATTATATGTTTATTACATTATTTTTATGGTTTAGCTAAATATTATATAGTTTAATTAAGAAATTTGTGGCACGCATTCATAAATATTTTTTATTGACATCTTTAAATTTAAAGAATCTTGAAGAAATTTCTGGATAAGCAACTGTAGTCACCCCCAACATGCTTCAAATTGAGACATGGTTGTTATTCTATTCAGACACGATAAGGTAACTTCATTATAGTGCATCTTCTTTTATTGACATGAAATTAATATATAGGTACTTTTCAGAAATTATACTACATAAGAATATAAAGCTTACTACATACTACTGTATACAAAGAATCCTTGAACGAACGAATATGCATTCCATGCTTTTCAAAGTAAAGAAGAACGGAGAAGGAACATAATGATCATGAAAATATATTGCACACAGGAAATAGGAACAAGGTTCTTGTACCGATTCCAAGGCAAGGTATGCATTTACAGATGGTCTGCTTCCCTCATTTCTTGTAGTAACTTATAAATCCCGTTCCTTGGTAACTGCAACATTTCCCAGTCCACTCATAGACAACTTCCTTGGAATCCTAAAGTAGCATTAATGACCAACGGAATTTCATAAAAAAATAATAATGACTAAAGAAAAATGACAACGGTAGACCAGTGAATATCTTTAGAATTCTCTTGACAAGATCTTCTTTGCGTAGACAAAGATAATACACTGTGATAGCAAATAGCATACTCATTCCTTCCAATATTTTTAGTAGTATAGTGGTGGATGAGATTTGAAACAGATTTGACCGTTTATTCACCAATCATGTTTAATAACTCTATAAATAATTTAGTCCCATAAGATATCATTTGTGTAAGTAACTTACAAATCCCGTTCCTTGGCAACTCCCACATTTCCTAGTCCACTCATAGAGAACTTCATTGCAATCCTTAAGTAGCAGTAATGACCAAAGGGATTTCATTAAAAAATAATAATGACCAAAGAAAAAAGACAACACTAGACCAGTGAATATCTTTAGAATTCTCTTGACAACATCTTCTTTGTGAGACAAATATATTACACAATGATATCCAATAGCATACTCATTCCTGCGAATATTTTTAGTAGTCTAGTGGTGGATGAGATTTGAAACAGATTAGACTTAAAGTTCACCAATCATGATAATAACTCTATAAAGAAATTTGTCCCACAAGATATCAGAACAAGTGCTGATCTTTTTCTTATTTTTGTAATAAAGAAATCCCCGAGGGTCATTGGCACAAAGTCTGAAACTTGACGAATAATTGGCCTGCCCCTTTTTAATTTTACACTTAAATACCATGCTTTTGTCTATGTTTATGAGGTGGGCCTAACCCACGTATCACATGCGACGCTCTTACCAATTCACCAAAAGCGTAAGACTCTAAAGATAATTCTTTGGTTCCATAAAAGATGTTTTCCTTTAGTCCCTCAAGAAGCATTAATGCCCCATATTCGAAATAATATTCCGAATCAAATTTAAAGAGGAAGAGAGTTTCCATTTTCAACTCTCAATACTAGCAACAATTTTGCCAGACGGGAGAGTTCAATTCAAGAGAAACTCTATCCTCCACAATTTCAGGTTCAACCCCCCTACCCCAACATTGAGAATTCATTAGATAACCTTTTTATTATGAAAAAATTGTTGATTATGTGCTTTAACAACATAAACATAGACCATTATTTAAAATATTTTGTTCACAAATAGGACTAGAGCAAATTATAGGAAACATTACTCATTAGTCTGGCTAAGCATTTAACACTTGGAATCATCATATTCAAAGTGAGTACAACTTTGATTTCAATGTAGCTCATAGAACAACACATTTAGGTAGAAAATAATATATGATATAGGTGTTGGAAATACGACAATTAACGAATACAACTTGAATGTGTATGCAGGAAAAAATATTTTAAAGTAGAACAACGATGTCTGATATTAATACAGAAAATGCTACTAGTAATTAACTTGGAACAATAAATACTAATTTAAAACAACAAATTGTTAAACCAAAAATGTCTTAGCCAAGCAATATCGTGACAACTTATACGAGTTATATAAAAGAAATAGATTCAAATGAGATGGAAAATTGTGATGCATATTCTAATTTCAATAATATGGGGTATTTTTTCCAAAATCTTGGACCTTCATTTCCTAACCTACCCAATTCATATGACAATGAGTTTGATAAAGTTTATTCTGATAATGACGTAAGTTATTCAATGTAGTTTTTTGATATTATATATATATATATATATATATATATATATATATATATATATATATATATATATATTTAATTGTTGGTATTAGATAAAATAAATATAAATTTACAACAATATAGGTTACTGTTAAACCAAGTGATATGCATCAACTGGTGAAGTCAACTTTTGTTGTAAACTTATATTTATTTTAGCTTATACAAACAATCTAACAAAAAAAAATATATAATATAAGATTTGATTGAAGCACAAACCTAATCATCATAATAAAGTTGATTAAACTCACTTTCATATGAATTGGGTAAGTTAGCATATGAAGGTCCAAGATTTTTGAACAAATAACCAATATGATTGAAATTGGAATATGCATCACAATCTTCCTTCTCAATTGAATCACTTCCTCCTATATCACTCTTATTTATCGCGATTATATTGCTCGGATATGACATATTTGGTTCAACAGTATGTTGCTGAAAATAGCATTTATTTTTCCAAGTGCATCACTAGTTGAATTTTCAGAATCGATGTAAGGAATAGTTGTGCTACCCAAATGTGTGTTTGGATTTCATGCATTAACATTCAAATTTTAGTCATAATCATCATATTTCCAATACCTATATCAAACATAATTTTCCTATGTGATTGTGTTGTTTTATGAGGTACATGGAGTTTCAAGTTTTACTCACTTTGAGTTTTGCGATTCTAAGTGTTAAATTCCGAGTAAGGCCTATGAGAAATGTTACCTATTATTGGGTTGTAGTCTTGGTGAACCAAACATTTCCAATAATGGTCTATATTGTTGTTGTTGAAGCACACCACAAAACCAAACATTTCCAATAATGGTCTATATTGATGTTGTTGAAGCACAATACCAACATTATTTTTCATAGAAAAAAATGGTTTATTTAATGAATTCTTAATGCTGGGGTAGTGGGGATAACCTGGAATTGTGGAGGATCTAGTTTCTCTTGAATTAAACTCTCCCTTCTCGAAAAAATCTCATTGGTATTGGGATTTCAAAATGGGAACTCTAGCGTTCTTTGGATTATATTAGGAATATTTATTTTTAAGACGCAGCATTGTCCCATATTTTCTATTTGTAATCTTTTGTTGAGATCACTCAAAGATTTTTGGCCAGACGTATGATGACTACTTTTATGCTCTTCTGGATCTCGAATTTTTGTAGCGATATTTCTAAGATGTTTCTTCAAGAATTGTTGCACTTCTAGGACATGTAATTAAATTGGAGCTAGAAAAATATTGAGTTTAGGGTATAACATGATTATATCAAAATAAAAGACTAAACAATCTAATTTTGTTATTCTATAAACACATAAAAACATTTGTGAATAATTAAAAGAACAAAGACTAAACAATCTAATTTTCTCTAAATAATTTCATGGTTCGTTTTTAGGGAATTATTGGAGTAGACGAAACTAAATTAGTTCAGTTTGAAAATGCTAGAATTATGCTTAGGGCTTGGAGAAGAGAGAAAAGAAAAAAGAAAGGGACAGAAGTCAAGAATTTGCAAAAATTGTGAACACTTTGCGAGTGGAATGTGTAGGGGTGATCCCTATAAAGGTATGTGAGATCATTTAGTTTTGGGTCCATTCACCCAGACACCAAACTTGTTTCAATTCAATGATTGGTGATTTGTTTACATGTAAATATGTGAACGTCTTGAAGAACATTATCAAATTCTTGTTAGTTGAGTTATTGAATGCCTAGTGTTTATTTGATTCGTAATTACGGGTTATTTTTTGAGTTAAATCTATTGGGAATTGATGTTACTAATGTCCTATGTGTTTTGGAAAAGAACCATGGAAGTTTAGAGGTTTTAGAGATGAAAAATGAAGTAGAAAGGTCAGAGATTTTGCAGCTACGGCACAACGCCTGCAAGAGCACCACCAATGTTTTTCTAAGCTTAGGCTACTGGAGCGTCGATCCAGCAAGAGCGCCACAAAAGAGTTCTATAAACTTGGAGGAGTTTTCATCTATCTCATCTCCTTTGACCAAGCTGATGAAGAAGAAATTTATGTTTCAGCGGTACGAAGCTTGTGAGGAAAGCTTTCAGGAATTGAAAAAGAGGTTGACTACTGCCTCAGTTTTGAATTTTCTGGAAAGTACTCAAGGCTTTGTGTTGTACTGTGATGTAACTACAATTGGTTTGGGTTATTTTATAATGAAAAAGGGAAAAGTTATAGCTTATTCATCCAGGTAATAGAAAATTGATGAGAAGAATTATTCAACCCATGACATAGAATTGGCTTCTGTAGTTTTTGCTTTAAAGATATGGCGGGACTACTTGTATGGTGTTCATGTTTATATTTTCACTGTTCACAAGAGCTTACAATATTGTTCCCTCAGAAAGAGATCAATATTGGACAATAGAGGTGGTTATAATTACATAAGGATTATGACAATGTGTATTCTTTACCATCCAGTTCAGGATAATGTGGTTGCGGATACATTAAGCAAGTTATCTATGGGGAGCACCGCCCATGTTGATGAAAAAAGAGGTAGTTATCTGAAGATGTGAACAAATTTGCGCACCTATGATTCAAACTTATGGTTTTCACAGAAGGAGGAATAGTGGTGAAAAAAAAAGGCGCAGAATTATCACTTGTAATATAGGTGAAAAGAAAAACAAGACCATGACCTCGTTTTTCTTGATTTGAAAGAAAATGTTGTGAAGCAAAGAGTTTTAGCTTTCGAAAAATAGGGAGATGGTGTGTTGAAGTATTAGGGTGGTTTGTGTATACGAATGGATGAATGGATCCAACAGAGTATCATAGAGGAAACACAGAGCTCTAGATATTCCATCTGTTCGGGTTTGACAAAGATTTACCTAGATTTTAGAGAGGTATACTAGTGGGGTGATATGAAAAAGGGTATTATTGAATTTGTTGCCAAGTGTTTGAATTTCCAGTAAGTGAATGTAAAGCACCAAATTCCTGGAAGGTTGGCTCAAAATATAGAACTTGTGGAATGGAAGCGAAAGAAGATTAATATGTACTTCAAAACAGGGATACCAAGATCTCGCTGCAACATGATTCCATTTGGGTAATTGTAGATAGAATTACAAAATGAACCCACTTTTTGTTCATAAAGACTAGTCATTCAGTAGAGGATTATGAGAAGTTCTACATTTAGGAGGTGGTGAGACTTTATGGAGTCCCAATTTCGATTATTTCAGATAGAGGTGCACAATTTGTTGCACAGTTCTGGAAATCTTTCAAGAAAAGTTAGGGTTCAATGGTGGAATTAAGTACTGTTTTTCATCCTTACACGGATGGGCAAGCACAGCGTACTATCCAGATATTGGAAGATATATTGAGGGCTTGTTTGATCAATTTCAAGGGAAATTAGGATGATCAGCTACCTCTCATTGAGTTCACTTACAACAACAGTTATCATTCAGGTATCCAAATGGCTCCATACGAAGCACTTTGTGGGAGAAGATGTAGATATACTATTGGGTTGATCGAAGTTGGTGAAGCAGGGTAGTAGGAAGAAATAGTTCACCAAGCTATGGAGAAGGTTAAGGTGATTCAAAAGCCATTGAAAATGCCACAGAGTCGTTAAAAATCCAACAAATATGTTAGTAGAAGGCTGTGGGAGCTCAAAATGAATGATAGGGTATATTTAGGTTTCACCCTTGAAGGGTGTTATGAGGTTTTATATGAAGGTAAAACTTAGTCGCTGGTATATTCGACCTTATCGCATAGCCAAAAGGATCGATAATGTATCTTATAAGTTAGATTTATCACAAGAGTTAGCAGCATTTCATTCGGTATTTCACATCTCTTTGATGAAAAAGTGCGTGGTGATCCTTCGTTTATTGTACCAAGTAATAACGTGGAGAATAAGGATAACTTATCTTATGAAGAGATTCAAGTTAAGATTTTAGATCGCTAAGTTTGTAAGTCGAGAACAAAGAAGGTTGCATTAGTCAAGGTCCTATGGAGGAACCAACTTGTTGAAGAAGTTACATAGGAAGCTAAAGAGGATATGAAGAAAAGATATCCGCATCTCTTTTAATCTGGAGAAGATGCATATATAAATAGTAATTTTCTTCCTAGTTTTATATAAGTTATGAGTAAGCATGGTGTTACTTGCTTTTGCGTGATTTAATGTTGTACTTGATGTTGCTACCCTAAGCTTAGTGAAAGCAATCTCATTTGAGGAGGAGTTAGAGGTAGCTCATGATGAGCTAGAGGTAGTTCTTGATATTGTTTGAAATCCCTTGGAAAGATCCTTCCAACTCCGCCAAGTTTGTGCAATTTTGATAGAAAACGAGTAAGGTATGCCTTACGAAAGACGATTTGTTGGATTGAGAAAAGTCCAAATTTGGATTAAAGGAAGGGCAAACTAGTCGTTTCTGTAAATAATTTCATGATTGGTTTTTTCAGATTCATTGGAGTAAAAAGAACTAAGTTAGTGCAGTTTGAAAAAAGTTTGAATTACACTTATGGCTTGGAGAAGAGAGAAAAGAAGAAAGAAAGGGACAAAAGTCAAGAATTTGCCTAAAACGTCAAAGTTTTGCGAGCGGAATTCATCGGGGGTGATCCCCATAAATGTATGTGAGATCATTTAGTGTTAGGTCCATTCACCCACACAACAAACGTGTTTCAATTATGTGACTGGTGAGTTGTTTACATGTTAGTATCTGAAGTTCTCAGAGTACATTGTCAAATTCTTGCTGGTTGAGTTGTTTAATGCCTAGTGTTGATTTGATTCATAATTATGTGTTGTTTTTTGTGTTAAATATAAGTGTTGGAAAAAGAACGATAGAAGTTTAGAGGGATTAGATATGAAAAATAAGGGAGAAAGGTCGGTTATTTTCTAGGAAGGTTATGGGGAGACGCGCCTGCCAGAGCGCCACAGAAAGTTCTCTAAACTTTGAGGGCTGGCACCCCGCGCCTGTCGGAGCGCCAGGGACGTAAGATCTCCTCATTGTTCCCACAATTTTTAGTACTAATTCCTAAGTGACGTACCTATGATTCTTAGTTGATTCCAACACTCTAAAGTACATCTAAACATCATGAAATTATCCATCAAAATTAGATCATTAACATTGAATCCATAATCTAATTCAAGGAAAGCTAAGATCAAATTTGTCAAAAAAGTTAGGAGTCAAGTCTAAAAGTTAAAAAGAAAATCAAAGTAAGTTCTCAAAGTTTTCAAGAGTCTTTATTAAACGTTTTAATTTTTTTTAAGGCTCAAGATGCAAATTAATAAAAGATTAAGGACTTGAGTTGATTTCTTAAAAGATAAAAGGAAACTATGTATTCTCTAAGAGTTACAAACGTTTTTACGTTTTGAACAAGAGAGGAAGCTGAGACTTACAAAAGAGACTTTGGCTAGTTTTAGTAAGAGAAAACTATGATTTCCAAGAGAGCTATTAAAGTTAGGTTTAATTAATTACCTCAAACAATAGAAGAAGTTGTTTTACAACCATATGAGCTAAGTATTTTTTTGAGTAGTATTGAATGAAGTTATTCTTGAGTTGAGCAGAGTCATAATAATTGTTCCTTATAACAAGTTTTCAATCATAAGTTGTTTTAACATTTAAATTTTCATATTTGTACATTCAAAGTACAAATACCTATTGGTATACATCTTATTATGTTACAAAAGCCCGTAACTAGAATCATCATCATCCAACGCCTCTTTGATCAAAGAGAACACTCAGAGTATGGTTTTATATTTACTTGTAAGTAAGAGTAAGGGTTAGGGTGGATTTTAACTGGGACGGGCTAATGGGTATTAAATTGAGTGATTTTCCATGGTGGATATTGATTTTTATTGGTCACGTGACAAAAATATATCACATGGCCTGCTTGGTGGAATTAGTTAAAGTTTGGGGTATTTGTGGGCAAACAAAAACAAAGTGGGCTATTTTTAGCCAAAACACAAACGAATAATATTTTTGGTTCTATTTTAGATAGTGAAGAGGTACTTATTGCCTTTTACATTTTTTATTAAAAGTTTTCATTTAATATAAACGACTGCTTTTTCTACCTCTAAGAAAGTTCCTCAATATACACCTATTATTATATTCTTTTGATAGCACAAGTATGTTTAAAATACATTCATTTTCCCCGTGATTTAAAAGTAATAAATTTTAGTCTACTTCAATGAATAATAGTCAAATATTATGTTTATCATAGGTTAACTATAATGAACAATCAATTTATTCATCTATTTAATTATTTTTTTATAAAAGGGGCTATTCTCATAGTATTAAAAAAATAGGTTTCAAACTTTATAGATAATTATAATACCACCAATATTTTTCTTCTCATACTCTACATAGATAGATTCAAATTTTAATTAAAAATAATATTGTAATATTTTTTTTGGGGGTAAACATGTCTATGATTGAGATCATTTACAATATAATTTGATTAATATGTGTAACTGCATAACCAAAAGAGTGCAATATAACTTTAAGATTATGATTAAATTCATATATAAGAAACGAACGAATCGTCATGGTAACGACAGTTCATACATCTTCAGAAGTAATGGAATGCTCTCCAACGGAGACAAAAAATATATGTGATTATAATCAATGTTCATTCACCAAATTTAGATTATTTTAAACTCTTTGCTCAAGTTGTGATCTTGGATATAATTTCACTATGTATGTATTTAGTCTATTAATCTACTTATGACATCTATTGTGAGAAAAGTCAGTAACTTTATAAACACAATACGAAAATCGACTAACAAATTAGCTTTTAATATATAATTTATTTCTTTAGAGCTAAAGAATTTGGTACAATTCACTTTAATTATAAGTAGCAATGAAAATTTTGTTGTTTAGTGGCATTAGTTATTTGTTTTTGATGTCTATTTTATTTTGTAATTTGTAAGTTATTACTGTGTAACAAACCTTTTATAGTGAATATGCTTGAAATTAACTATCATATAGTATTTAATACAATTAAATTATAATTGTCAACTTCTTGAAATAATTAGGCAGTTGTATGTGATGAATTCAATGAACTGTTAGCAAAAAAACCTTTAAAAGAAGGACCATGTTTTTTCTACACATGTCACTAAACGAGAAAATTGTGAAACAATTGTGGCAATTTGTATTGAGGAGAAAAATAGAAAGAGAGCAGAAAAAGAATAAGAAGATGGAGACAAGATGATTATTTACTGATGTTGATACAAATAATATGGATAGAGATGATGAAAAATTATTTAAAGAAACAAATGGTATGACTAATATTGAGGAACATAGGAATAATATTCATGAAGTTGACTACAATATCGTATCTAATAGAAAATACAAGCGGAGGAGGATATTGTATTCAACTTGAAGAATGTTATTTCTGTGCTCCTCAATATTAGGTACAACATTTGTTTTCTAAATAAGTCTTCATTATCTCCATCTTCTGATCCTCTTTCCGCTCTCTCTCTCTTTATATTTTTTTTATCTCAATACAAATTTCCATAAGTGTTTCACATTTTTCGAATTTAGTGGCCTTTCTAGAAAAAAGCATGCTCCATCTTTCAAAACGTTTTTCCCTAAGAGTTCATTGTATTCATCGGTTATAATTGCATAATTATTTCAAGAAGTTGACAATTATAATTTAACAAGGTAATTTTCCCACGCTTTGACTCATAAATATTAATAACATTGAACTTGCAAATAATTTTTTTCATATATCCATACATTAAAAATAATAGAAAAAAGGTTCTTAAAATAGTTAGCAATATTCCAACATGATATTAATTATTTGTCATTATCACACAAATCAAGAACCTTTAATGAATGAATTATTCATGCTATAATAAATCATTACATCTTTAATCACCATTGAAAGAAAAATAAAGAACAAAATATGAATATATATACAAAGATGTTTCATAATAAAAATAAACATTTAAGTTGCATAGATTATACAATTGTGATATATGTCTAATGAGAAAATATAAAATAAAACACACATGAAAATATTTATAACTTTTGAACTTGCCTAATGAATTTCTTCAATTGATAAGTAAGAAATTTCATATTTTTGTAAGAAAAGATAATATGTACGCTTATGTATAGTAATTTCACAATAATTATTTTTTGTACAATAAAGATACGTACTATATGTATATATTTTCAATATAACCGGAAAAATAACTTTGCAAAAACCTTAAAAATAAAGTTTAAAACATATACTCAAAAACAATAATTAATGTCATGAACATAAATTAATGAGTGTAAAAGGCATACGAGGAAATAGAATGAAATATCAAGGAAAAAATTGAGTCCACTTAATACACAATATATCCTTAAAAAATTATTCCACTTCGATACAACAGGTTTAAAGAATTACAACATCACATGATGAAACAATTTTATTCACCAACTTATTGATTAAAAACAATGATGTTAGTAAGTCAATAAAAGGATCAAAGTACAAAAATATTTAATTTTGCGGAAGTAGAAGAAGATCAGAATTTGGGTTGTTTTAAAATGAGAGGAAATACTTTTATTTATAGACAACAAAGGGTAGTGTGAAAAAAATATTTATTGTGACTTATCAAAAAGGTGGTGCAATCTTTTAGAAAGTTCACAACCTTTCATAAATGTCACAAACTTTTCATAAAGTCACAACTTTTCATTTAAGTCACAAGTTTTCATAAAAGACATAACTTTTGATAAAAGTCACAACTCTTCATTAAGGCCACAACTATTTCGAAAAGTCGGAACTCTTCATTAAAGTCACAACTCTTAATAGAAGTCACAACTCTTCATCAAAGTCACATCTTTTCAAGAAAGATGAAGGCTAGTTTTGGAAATAATTAAATTTAAAAGGAAATTCTTGCTTGTGGTAGCGCCACGTAAGCGGGCCTATGATTCTCTTTTATATAAATATATGATATGATTGTATAAAACAATATATAAATAGAGTCACTAAATAATAAATATTTAATGCTACTCATGATAATTAACATTTAATTGTACCAAATTCTTTATCTTCAAAAAATTTAATTAAATATTAATAGAAATTTTTTTAGCTAAATTTTGTAGTGTAGTTCTATATGTAACTGATTGTTCTCAGGATAGATGTCACAATTGAATGAATACAATATATACTTACATAGTGAAGTTATATCCAAGATCATAACCTGAGCAAAGAGTTTAAAAGAATCTAAAATAGAGGATTAAATTGATTAATAATTATAGTTGACACATAATAAATATACTATTTGACTAGTATTCATTAAAGGAGATTCAAAATATTATTCGTGTGTGTTTTGGCTATAAAATACTCCCTTTTGTTTGTTGGCTCAAACCCTAACTTTAACTAATGCCACCAAACGTTCCATGTAAAAAATAATTTGTCACGTCACCAATACACATCAATACCAAATGTGGAAAATAACGTTATTTAATACCCATTAGCCCTTTAATTTTTAAATCCACACCAATCGTTACTAAATCTAACGAGCAACTGCACGAGCATATTAGTTGTCCTTCCAGTCCTAAGACAAACAATACACCCACCTTTCAATCCACTTTTCTCCATACAACCAAACAAATTTCATGAACACTACTCACATAAAACTACACAAAACCTCAATGCACTCCACAAACGAAAGATATTTTTGATCCATTTATAATAATTCTCAGTTAGTTTTGACACTTATCAAATTAAAAAATAAAATAATAAATAAGAAGAAAAATGTGTTTTAACAAGAATCAAATAACCCTATTTTTTGTTACATATAATAAATAAAAAAAAAGTTGTTCCAAGGTAAATAATATTGATAATCAGATCCCTACTTATCTTGCACTTTGTCTTCCCTCTTTGTTACTCCAATTTTGTTTTTAAAATGATAGATAGATTTATTTAATTCAAATATATACATCTTCAAAAAAATATTTTGGGTGAATTTATTAATCTTTTTCTATGATTTTATGCCACTGAACAATTATTAAATAATAAATTACCCCTTATTCTACAAAAACTCAAATGTGAAAAACGTATATATAAGTTGATTAATTAATAATTCGACTTTAACATAAAATTGTGGAACTTCTAGAACATCTAATCAAATTGGAGCTAGTAAAGTATTAACATAAGATTATCAATTCCCCCTCCCCCCCTCCCTCCCCGAACAATCATATACATTTTTATGGAGGAACGCTATCGTGTGTATAACATGCCTATGACAAGAAAAAAACCTAAATAATATAATTGTCTTCTTCTATAAACGCATAAAATTTTTTATTAATAATTAAAACAACATAAAAACTATAAAATGGTGTTATGACAAAAAGAAAAGATGAATTCAACATTTACTAGAGAAAAAAATAAAATTCAAAAAGGTTTCGATGTTACAATCACAACAAGCATATTATCAATTAAATCTCTTTTGAAAAGGTAATTAAACCGAATTTATTTATATTAAAACTCAAGAGTTTTGAGTTGAATATATATTTGTAGAGATGTCACCAATGTAGTCATGACTTCGACAAATCCACCAATTTACCAATTTTCTCTATCCCCTGATCAACATGCACCACCCGAACATCATCCATAATACCATAATAACCTGTTTCCATTGATTTTCTATTCCTTCAAAAAATTCTGAAAAGGAGATTCAAAACACTAGATTTCTATATAGAAGCTTAAATTCTTGGAGTCACAATTAACCCTTTTTGAGGTATTATATAGTAATTACAATGGTAAGTGAGTATGTTTAAATAATTGTTTAGTCCTTATATTATAGGTTTGGTCCACATTTAGTTCTCATATTATTCATTTTTTTATAATTTATATTTAATTAACATAATCTTTAGGTTTTGGTCATCATACTAATGAAAGTTGAATATTTAACAATGACATATATTTTTACACCTTATGTAATTGCTTTAAAAAATTCTAAGTTCTAAACTCAATAAAGCCCTAAATCATATATGCTAAACCCTAAATAGCAGAAGGCTCTAAACCCTGAACTCAAAAAATCTGTAAACTCTAAACGTATAAACACAAAAAACCCTAACTCCTAACTCGTAAACCTTAACATCCTAAGAAATATTAATCTTTAAAATCCCTTGAAACCCCTTAAAGCTAAAAAAATTATAACTTCTAAACCCTATAAAACCCTATATTGTATATACTAAACCCTTAAAAAAAAAAAACAAAAAAATCCTAAGACTTAAACTAGGTAAGGAATTAAGGTGTTACTTTGCAATAATTGTGAGTTGTAAGAGTTTAGTATTGTGACCCTTATATGAGACTTATTGTCACTCCCCGAGCCTACACCTTGGACGTGGCCGCTACTCGAATATCATTGTTGGCCCAACCCATTGTTTAGCTTACTTAACTCAATAGAAACTAAACTCAACTTAAACAAAAAATAAGGCATACTTAAAGGAAACTATTTCTTATGATATCTGGCCATGAAGGCACTCAAGTTTCAACAAGCAACAATAAACTCTCAACTAAAATACTAGTGTCTACGAAGCCTCTAAACTGCTTGAAGAGGGATGTTGGGACAGACCCCAAAGCATCCTAAAACTAAACTTCTAAAAACAAACGAAATGGATGTCCTGTGGAATGCAAGGAGGCTCATCAATGACTCTTGAGCTCAATCTGGATCAGTGAAACGCCGCATGATGATCCTGGTTACTTGCGTCTGCATCATAAAACGATGCAGGCCAACTAACATCAGTACATTGAATGTACGAGTATGCGAGTTAGTAAGTTAAACAAAAGTTAGGCTAGAAATGGAGTAATAATGAATACTTATCTTGGCTCTATCCAACTCATGATGTACTAACTCTTTTTCAATGTAAGTAGTTAAAATAAATGCAATATAAAGAAATGTTGGCTGAAAATATGCTTAAGCCTCTGAGTATATACATACAAGTACACAATAATTTCAAATAAAATACTGATGTCTTTTAAAAATACAATACTGTTGTGTATAAAATTACAATTTACCTGATGGAGATTCTCTAAACGAAAACAATCACTTAAGAGATAGAGTGATGTTACAGAGGTCTACCGCACGCTGCCAGTGTATCCTACACCCTGTCAAATGTATAAGACCAGAACTGCCTAATGAATCCACTAGTAAATTGTGAAAAGGAATTTTCTAAAGAGTATGACCCTTTTCTACTGTTGGTCGATACCATGGTTTATGGGGGCTATGAGTTATCTTAATTCTACCCCATATCGGTGCTCAATACTACTCCCACAAATATACTGGCTCTTATGTTTAAGAACATATAGATTCTGTGGTTTGAGATTAGTGCTCAAAACATAGCTTTTTAATAAGCTCTCTTAGAAACCATACTTTCCTCTTTCTTCTATTAAAGATAGCCATAGGGTCTATGGAAGTCTAGCTTCCCTTCGTTATCAAAAAAATTTGAAAACACTTTTTTTAAATCCTTAGGGGCTACTTAGTTCCCATACAAATCTTATGAAGTGAACTCAACTTTATACTCTTTTCTAAATTGAAACTTTAACTCGTAGGAAATACTTAGTTCCTTTATAACTTTTGAGAAATGAACTCAAATCTTTACTCTTTCTTGACTTGAACTTTATGTCTTTAAAACAAAGTGAAAATGTTTGTGAAAGACTTTAGAAAACTTAATAATTTTACTTTTACTTGCTTTTGAACTCGTACATTCCTCTCTTAACTTCATTAACTTTGATCTTAACTTTCCATGTATGGGATTATGGATTCAAGGATCATGATCTCCTTTTTATGGATGATTTTGTAATATTTAGATGTACTCAAGACTCTTGGAATCAATTGGTAATGAAGGGTACATCACTTAGGAACTAGTACAAAAAGATAGGGAAAGAACGCGAACTCCAGGGGATCCTTGCACTTTAAGAGGTGCGGAGCGCCTAGCCTGACAGACAGAGGTTGTCCTCTGGTGACTGTGCCAGAACCTGACGGACAGAGAGAGGTTTTGGATCCGCCACAAACCAATATCTATCAACCGGGTTTTCTTCTTCGTTTTTCCCAAGTAAACCATCCCAAACTCCCATGGATCCCACCTCAAACACTTAGGATCACTAAATAACTTATTTACAAATTGTTTAGACTCAAAAACAGTCCCAAAACGTGGATTAAAGCTAACAGAGATCAAAAACAATTTAACCAACAAGAACATCAAACATTTCATCAAGAACATCAAGATTTCCTTTCTATTAACTATACATTTAAATAATGAATCAAATTGGAGGGTGGGTTAAAGAACCCAAAACTAAATGATGTCACATAAATTGTTAGGGATTACTGTCAATGAAATCCACAAATGAATTCTTGGCGTTCTTGCGTCTTCTTCTTCTTTCTCCTCTTTTCTCTTTTTTCTCAAAGCCCTAGCTTATTTTCTAAGTGTGTAACCTGAATGGGATTAGTTTAGACCCCAACATATTACCCCAAAAAACGAATTTAATAATTAACTTACGAAAAGCCTAAAACACCCTTAACAAATTCAGATTTTGAACTTTCCCTGCTCAACAACCCAACTTCCGAAAGTCATATCTCCCTCATACGACCTAGGAAATTCTCAAACATAGCATTTTTGGAAAGCTCATCCCACGAGTTTTCCATCCATATAAAGAACTCACTAAAATTCTCCTAAGATAAGAATTCTGGTGATATCAAAATGGCCAAAACTCATTTTTGAAATCAAGAAATTTTAGAGATTTCCTTACTTATTTTCAAATTTGATTCTTCTTCTTTTCTTAGCTTAACCTTAGTTTATCTAGAATAGAGATGTTACAGTAATAACTTTTGACATAGTTATTAGCCTAACAAGTGCATTAAAAGATGTACCCAAGACTTTATGTAGTCATACAAAAATATAAGTAAGTTAATGATTTTTTTTGTGCATCTCGATAATATATTTGAGTTATCAATGTGGAGTAGAAAAAGATATTACACTGTGATAAAAAATAACATCCTCATTACTGACAATATTATTAGTAGTCTAGTGGTGGATAAAATATGAAACAGATTAGACTGTACATTGACCAATCATGGTTAGTAACTAGGTAAATAACTTTGTGCCAGAAGATACAAGACAAAGTGTTGATCTCTCATTTTTGTTTTTCTTTAGAAAATTGTAGGTTTATTACCCTATTTTTATAGTTTAGCTAAATATTTTGTATTTAGGGTAATAATTTTTTGCACCCATTCATCAAATTTTTTTATTGATTTCTTTAAGATTTGAAAACTTTTGAAGAAATTTCTTGATATGCAACTGTAGTCACCCCCAACTTGCTTTGAATTGAGACATGGTTGTTAATTTATTCAGAAACGATAAGGTAACATCATTATAATGCATCTATTTTATAAACATGAAACTAATATCAGGTACTTTTCACAATCTGTACAACATAAAAATATAATGCTTCCTTCATACTACTATATAAAAAAAAGCCTTGAATGAATGAGTATGCATTCCATGCTATTTAAAGTAAGGAAGAACAGAGAAGGAAAATAATGATCATGAAAAAATAATCCACACATGAAATAGGAATAAGGTTCTTGTACCGATTCCAAGGCATGGTATACATTTACACATAGTCTGATTCCCTCGTTTGTTGTAGTAACTTATAAATCCCGTTCCTTGGCAACTCCGACATTTGCCAATCCAGTCATAGACAACTTCCTTGAAATCTTAAATTAGCATTAATGACCAAAGGGATTTCATCAAAAGATAATGACAACGCTAGACCAGTGAATATTTTTAGTATTCTCTTGTTAACATCTTCTTTCCGTAGAAAAAGATATTACACTGTGATAATAAAATAGCATTCTCATTCCTGTCAATGTTTTTAATAGTCTAGTGGTTAGTAATATTTGAAACAGATTAGATTGTACATTGACCAATCAAGATTAATAACTCTATAAATAACTTTGTACCATAAGATATCAGAACAAGTGCTGATCTTTTTCTTTTTCTTATTTTGGTAACCAAGAAATTTTGAGGGTTATTGGCATACATATTGAAACTTGACGGATAATTCGCCCGCCACTTTATCATTTTCCACTTAAATACCAAGCTTTTATCTATCTATTTGTAGTGTGCCTAACCCACATATCACATGCTAAGCTCTTACCACTAGACCATAAGCCTAAGCCTCAAAAGATAGTTCTTTTGTTCAACAGAAGATGCTGTTCATTAGACCCTACACAAGCATTAATGCCCCGTCCTCCAAATAATATTTATAATCAAATTTAAAGAGGACCAAAGTTTAAATATATAACTCCCAACACTAGCAACTATTTAGCCAGAGGGGATAGTTCAACATGAAATCCTTCACAATTTAGGGTTTAACCCAACTACCCCAACATTGAGAATTCATTCAATAACCCATCCTTTCTATGAAAAATATTGTTGATTATGTGCTTTAGCAACATCAACATAGACAATTATTGGAAATGTTTGAATCACTTCCTTCTATCCCACTCTTATTTGTCGTGATTATATTGATCGGATAAGACATATTTGGTTCAGCAATATGTTGCTTAAAATTATCATTTATTGTTTCAAGTGCATCACTAGTCGCATTTTCAGTCGAAATAGAAGACATTGTTGTACTACCTAAATACGTGTTTGTATTTGCTGCATTAACATTCAAAGTGTAGTCATTAATCGTCAAAGTTCCAATGCCTTAATCAATCATTATTTTTATATCTGAATGTGTTGTTTTATTATCTGCATGGAGTTCCAAGTTGTACTTACTTTGAGTACAATAATTCAATGTGTTAAATGCCGAATAAGGCGTATGAGTAATGTTTTCAATAATGGTCTATACTGATGTTGTTGAAGCATACCACTAAACCAAACATTTCCAATAATGGACTATACTGATGTAGTTGAAGCACACCACCAACATTATTTTTCATTAAAAAAAATGGGTTATCTAAGGAATTCTCAATGTTGGGGTAGTGGGGTTGAACCTGAAATTGTCGAGGATAGAGTTTCTTTTGAATAGAACTGGCCCGTGTAGCAAAAATATTGCTGGTATTGGGAGTTCAAAATGGAAACAATAGTGCTCTTTGGATTTTATTAGGAATATTATTCTTAAGACAGGGCATTGTCCCATATTTTCTATTTCTACTTTTTTGTTGAGATTCATTTAAAGATTTTTGGCCTTATGTACGATAACTACGTTTGCGCTCTTTTTTAGATCTCGAATTGTTGACGTGATATTTCTGCAATGTTGTTTCAAGAACTATGGCTTTTCAAGAACATCTTATCAAATTGGTGCTATAAAAATATTAACATAAGATTATAAAATCCCCTCCCCCCTCAGTTGAAAAAAGATATAAATTTTTATGGAGGAAGGGCTATTGAGTGTATAACAAGCCTATAACAAGAACAAAGACTAAACAATCTAATTTTCTTCTTCTATAAACACATAAAAATATTTATAAATAATTAAAAGAGCAAAGAATAAACAATCTTATTTTCTCTAAATAATTTCATGATTTGTTTTTAGGGAATTATTGGGGTAAATAAAACTAAATTAGTTGAGTTTAAGACTTGGATACGAGTGAAAAGAATAAATAAAGGGACAAAAGTTAAGAATTTGACAAAAACGTCAAAGCTTTGCGAGTAAAATTCCTCGGGGGTGATCCCTATAATGGTATCTGAGATTATTTAGTGTTATGTTCATTCACCCACACAACAAATTTTTTTCAGTTCAGTGGTTAGTGAGTTGTTTACATGTTAGTTGTGAAGTTCATCTCATCTTTGGCCTATGACGAATTGTACCAATCTTAGCACCATAGAAAGTTCTCTAAACATTGAGGGTTGTAGCCCCGCGCCTCTGAGAGCGCTAGGGACGTTAGTTCTCCCTACTCATCCTCCACCTTTTAGTACTAATTCTTAAGTAAAGGACCTATGTTTCTTAGTTTATTCCAACACTCTTAACATATATCTATGTATCCTAAATAATCAATAAACATGAGATCTTGAACTTTGAATCCCTAATATAATTCAAGGAAATTTAACGTCAAAGTCAACAAATTTAAAAATCAAGTCTAAAAGTTAAGTAGCTAGTCAAAGTTATTTCTCACAGTCTTAAAGAGTCTTTAACAAACTTTTTATCTTTTTTTTAAAGCACAAGTTGTAAATTAAGAAAAGAGTAAAGACTTGAGTTAATTTCTCAAAAGTTATAAGGGAACTAAATATTCTCTAAGAGTTACAAACCTTTTCACATTTCGAGAAAGAAAGGAAGATGAGACTTCCAAAAGAGCATTTGGCTAGTTTATTAAAGAGGAAAGTATGATTTCCATGAGAGCTTTTAAAGTTAAGTTTAATTAATTAACTCAAACAAGAGAAGAATTTTTTAATTGTATGAGCTAAGTATTTTTTGGAGTAGTATTGAGTGAAGTTATTTTTCAGTTTAGTAGAGCCAAGATAAGTGTTCCTTCAACAACTTTTTAAGGCTTAAGTTTTTTTAACATCTCAACTCGCATACTCGTACATTCAATGTACCGATGCCAGTTGGTCAACATCTTATTATGATACAGACGCACGTTACTAGGATTATCATCATCTAGGGACGCACGTAACTAGGATTATTATCATCCAGCGCCTCTTTTATCCAACCAAACACTAAGAGTAGGTCTTCTATTTACCTGTAAATTAGAGTAAGGGTTAGGGTGGATTTTAAATGGGCATTTTCCATGGTGGATATTTGTGTTTATTGGTCACATGAAAAAAGAAAAATTCACATGGCATGCTTGATGGTAATGGTAGGGGCATTTGTGAACCAACCAAAAAAAGTGGGATATTTTTTACTCAAAACACACACAAATCATATTTTTGTTCTATTTCAGCTAGTGAAGAGGTATTAGTGAAGAGGTACCCTTCAGAGTCTAGCCTAAGGGATCATATATAGCCAATGATAAGCCTCTTAAATAAGGAACAAGTTTCCTCCCGTTAGGTAGATATTAGCTTAGAAGGATGGTAATAGTGGGCTAAGAAAGAGAAGTCAAACTATTAACAATTACATTAAGCGGATTTATTGGTAAATACGGGTAACATTTATAAAAATATTTCTATTAAAGCGGGTAGAGGTTACGATAAGCATTTCACAAAGAAAACAAAGAAGGGATTAAAGAGGGATTTTTGTGAATTAAAAGTCTTGTGTAATCTTTTAATACAACTATTAACAGGATTAAATCTTTAGTGTTTGTCATGTTGTGAGAGAAACTTGGGTGTAAGTTTTCCCCATCGGTTCATAACGTCGTAATCCCTAGCTATCCCTAGTGTTTTACATCAAAAGTTATAAGTTAGGTACATCTACATCCGTTGTTCAGCATTCAGAGAATTTCACCAGGTACGGTTGTCCGGCTACATGTGTCTAAGTTACTAACCCTTACCTTTAGTTCATATTAAGCATCGTATTCGATGTATGTCTTAGTTTTACTTCGCACCTATCGAGACTAGCACATTAGATTGGATCATACTAATTCTATGTCGATAATTCTTTTCCTATTAACTACCTTCTTTGTATGTCAAGTATCAATAAGTAGAGTTCTAATGCGTGCACTCGTTAAAGACGATTCTAAGCAAAATAATTATCAATGCTTGCAATAACAATTTGAGAATTGTTATTAAGCTAGATTTATTTTGTTAGTCACCCATGGTTCCCATAAACCTAGTTGTTGATTTAATTATCCATGCATAGAAGAACACAATTCATGGTTGATAAACGAAAAATCATGAACTTACTTTGACGAATTCGAAGAGCATCCATAAATTAAACTTGAAACCCAAAAAACCACTTGAAAACCAAATCCGAAAATTGGAATAAATGCCAAAGTTGCAAACACAAATCTCCAAGAACAAACTAAGAAAAATAGTAATACAATACAACCCTAAATGAGGTTTTACACCCTAAATATTAAATAAACATTGTCCTAAAATAAATCAAATTAAAATAAAGAATGTTATCAAAAAATGCGTCTTCAATCGACGACCCCGATAGGCGATCTGTCAATGAAACAACGGCCCGTCGACTGCCTCCGTAAGTCCAAGCTTGGCATGTTTTTTTATCCTTCCACTAGCATCATCTCCGATCCAATCTACGAACCAACAGAACGGTCCGTCTATGAACCTATACTTAGCTTTTCTTCAACTTTGGGGTGTGGGGCATTCTCTAATAAGATAGATAGATCATCAATCCTTACGTAGCCCCACACATGGTCATATTTATTTGAGTTTCTCCAAATGCCTGAACTTCCAATCGACGGTCACCATCTATGGTTCGTCGATGAGACAACGGTCTGTCGATGGCCTTCGTGGGTCATTTTTGCACTAAATCTCAGCAACCTTCTGCATTTTTGTTTTAGACACCATTCTTGCAAAACAAAGATAAAAACATATTAAAACTATTACAAAAAGGCTCAAGACACACACCAATCATAAGGAAAAAGCATTGAAAGTACCGTGAAACCACGGAACATCAACACCCTCAACTTCAATTTGTTGTTTGTCGTTAAGCGTGGGAGTATGAGTCAACACAACACTTTGTACAAAAGTATCCTCCTTTGACCTTTAACAATCATATAGAAATCAATCCGAACTTGTTCGTTGCTTTATTGCATGCTTTTAGTCTTAGGCTTGATAATCCCATTCATGTGGATCATACCATGACATAAATTCACCAAGCATCGACACCACTACTCTTTTGCCTTTTACCAAGGTACCAAATTTGCGGTATTGCAACTTCTGCCCTGACTTCAAAAGTTATCCTCCTTTTTCGCACAATAATTTTATCATTGAGTGTAAGGATCATTATTCAACACTCACGCTCAAAATAATTCACACGTAGTTAGTACTTGTTGCCATAGGCTCGACCATATTTTCACTTCTTAAATTAACTACATTAGACTTTTAGGATCACGATAGGACTTTCTTGGCTTGTAACGTAGGCCCAGGGTCAAGTATGGTACATATGGGTACATTTTAGAGACTTTATTCTCTCTTTGACATTATGACTAAGTGTTCTACCTCTTTCATTATCTCTTATGCCATACTTTTCTTTTATTTTCATATTTACCCAGATTTCCCCGTTGTTCTTTGTTGAAGTGACTCTTACCTCTTCTTGTTCAACTCTTTTTCTTTCTTTTATTCAATTGATAATTTTCACTTAGTCACATATCTTGATCACTTTTTTTTTCCACATTAGTCTTATCATACCCATTTTTCTGGTGATTACTCATAATAGTCATTCTCAGATAATAGTTTTACGATGAGTCGAGATACACATTGCCAAAGGTTGGGTAAGGGACCAGACGAGGTCAGTTTCTGTATTAACCACCCTCAACATATGCTTTTGCCTAAGTTGAGGTGCACATGTCGAAAGGGACTAGGTACAAAACATTATACCCAGGGAAGGTGTGTTGTTGAATGAAAGAAAGGTCTGTTATAGTCCCAACATATTTTGATATAAAAGTAATAAGAATTTCGTTTGGGTCACTTTCCTTTAGGCTAGATGTTTGCTAATTTTAACAACGGCCTATGATACTTTCCGAGTCGTCTAATGCAAATTCCTTTTAAAGGAATAAGCGGGCAAGTTCTAGATAGGTACCAACAGTGGAACAATCAAACTTCCTCACACTCTCTTAACACCTCGCTACCCTATCAAATAGTTGGATACCTGTTTAAGTGTTAGATTGAGGGTCATGTAGTGGACGCATCTCTATGTCAAGATTAGATTCAGCACATTCAACTACTTTCTACCTTTTCATGCAAGCATTTTCTTAAAACGGGATATCATTTATTCTTAGACATCATGCTTCATATGTCACTTTCACACTTTGTACAAATTACGACATGCCGGTTAAATAGGAAAGTAATCAGTGTGTTGGGGCGAAAGAACTGTAACAACCTGTTTAGTCGGTTCGAGCAGTAGAATTATTCTTGAAAATAACTGACTAGGTCGACGGATCAGGCGACGTACCGTCATGGTCACGACGGACCGTCGAGGGACTCCGTTCCAAAACACTTCAACTCTAAAAATCTGGGTACTGGGAGCGACTCTCTGAACTCCGCGATGGAACTGCAGCACGGACCGTCGTAGATACGAGTGGACCGTCACAAACCCTTTAGAAAGTTAAATTCTCTGAAATTTGTGACGGACCCGCTGGACAAACCGTCATAGACACGACGGGCAGTCACAGGTTGCATAACCCCAACTGGGTCGGATTTCTGCTAAAGGTTTTAAAGGGGTGTTTTGGACTATTCATGACAAACCTTATGAAATTATTGGGGTAAGTTTAACAATTTATTTTACTTGGGGGTTAAAAAAGGTAACCTTAAAATAAATAATGGGTTACTTTTAGCAAAATGAAGTATATGATAATTAGGATAAAAGAAAAAGAATTGGGAGAGGGAGAACGAGCGAGAAAGAGAGAACGAAGAGGAAAGCAAAAGGCATTGAGAGATAGCTTGCTCGATCACGATTCTTCGGTGGAGGTAGGTTATGGTTTATGTCTATGTGATAGATAGACTCTAAATAGCGATTGATATGTATTGGGTGGTATTGTAAAGTCTTCTATATACTTGATTGTGTGTTTGTATGTTGTGATCGTATAATTGTGGTGGTTAGAATGATGAAACTGTTGAATCTTTTATCTTGAATCCTCTTGTTAAGATGACGCCTAGGCATAACGAAGACTTGATGAAATAAGAAAAATGAGATTAGTGGATCGGGTGTCACGTTTCGACATATAGTATTAGGGGATCAAAGTGTCACGTTCCGAAACGGTAGTAATAATGGATCGGAGTGTCACGTTCCGACACGTAGCATTAGGGGATCAGAGAGTCACGTTCCGACACGATAAGAATAAAGAGAACTAATCTTGAATCATGTTAATATACTCAATTTCAAAGAACCTATGTCCCAATGAGTATGGTTTTGAGGCTTGAGTCCTCATAGGTGTACGTGGTGTTGTTGCAAATGGTTCTTGTACTTGTTGATTGCTACCTGCTAAGTATTATGGTAGATTTTATATTATTATTCAGTATATATATTGCTTTCTATTTTGAGTTGGCCGATGATACCTACTCAGTAAGTGTTCCTTGTACTCACCCCTACTTTTATTTCCTTCTTGTTGTGTTGTGGAGTGCAGCAAGTGCACCGTTGACTTCGACTCGTCATCAAATCTAGCCAGTCTTCAGCATGTCAGATTTCAGGGTAAGCTATTATTCCTAGCTCGGGCTGGATTCTCTTCTTCACGTCTTGATGTCTTTGAAGTTTGGACATGGACCATATTTATACTTATTTTAGTTCCTAAATACTCTTAGACTTAGTAATTTGAGAATAGATGTTCTTGATGTGATGACTTCCAGATTTTGGGAACGATAAGTATTGAGTTTTAGAAGTTATTTAATTGATTTCGTTAATGAGTTTTGAGTCTTCCACATTATATTTTGTTCACTATGGTTGAAATATTGGTAAATGTTGGGTTTTAAAATTGTTGGTTCGCTCACCTAGTAAGATAAGTGTGGGTGCCACTCGCGGCTCGTTTTAGGGTCGTCACAAACTTGGTATCAGAGCTTTAGGTTCGTTGGTCTCATCACACAAGAACGATTCTAGTAGAATCTTGAGGAACGATAGGGGGACGCCCTTACTTTTCTTTGAGAGGCTATAGGACTTTAGGAAAATTCCATTATTTCTTCCTTTCGTGCTATTACTTGGATCCAATTGGTATCTAGCTGATACAAATTGGTATCTGACATCCTCACTCTATTTCGCAGATGGTTAGAACTAGAGTAATGACTGTGCGAACACCAACACTGGCAAGACAGGGTGCGTCTGAGCCAGCCACAGGGGCTGTAACTCGAGGAGGAGCAGTGGCAAGAGGTTGTGGTAGAGGTTGCAGGAGGACGCCCTCTAGAGTTAGAGGACGAACACCTGGTCCAACTAGTGATAGGGGGGTGACTCCTCCACCGACTGATGAAGTAGTAAGAGGGGGTGAAGAAGGGGAAAATGAGAAGGATCAAGATGAGGATCTACCACCCCAGCCTACCCCAGGATCAAGATGAGGATCTACCACCCCAGCCTACCCCAGAGATGATTAACCAGTTTCTTACCTATCTTAGCGGGTTATCAGATCAGGGCCAGACACCTCCATTGTTTTCTGCACCAACACCTCAGGTTCAGGGAGTACAACATACAGCCGCTGTGGCTCCCCGCATGGATGCCTCATTGGAAGTAGGCACATTTCCTCGATTGACTACAGGGTCCATAATGACAAGTGATCAGCATGAACTTTTCACTAAATTCTTAAAGTTGAAACCTCCAGTCTTCAAGGGTGCTGAATCTGAGGATGCCTATGATTTTCTGGTTGATTGTCATGAGCTGCTACATAAGATGGACATAGTAGAACGATTCGGTGTTGAGTTTGTGACCTATCAGTTTCAGGGGGATGCCAAAAGGTGGTGGCGGTCGTATGTTGAGTGTCAACCAGCACAGGCACCACCTATGACTTGGGCATCATTTTCTAGCTTATTTATGGAGAAGTATATACCCCGGACCTTGAGGGACAAGAGGAGAGATGAGTTCCTAAACCTTGAGCAAGGAAGGATGTTTGTTACTGCTTATGAGGCCAAATTTCATGCACTATCAAGGTATGCCACTCAACTTTGCTTCATTCCACAAGAGCAGATTCGTCGCTTCGTGAAAGGATTGAGGTCGGATTTGCAAATTCCAGCCTTACAGGTAGCTACTGCAGCAAAATCCTTTCAGGAAGTGGTTGATTTTATGATAGAAGTAGAGGGGGTGAAGCCAGAAGACTTCGCCACAGCGTCGAGATTTAAGAAGTTTCGTAAGGGAGGTGAGTTTAGTGGTTCTTACTCCAGAGGGCAGAGTTTAGGAAGTTACCCAGCCCGACCTATTCAGTCTTCACTGCAGGATTTAGCTGGGGGTCCATCGTAGCCAAGTCAGCCTTTTTCTGAGTTTGGAGGTTATCCCCAGACTTCGTAACTTTCACAAAGACATATGCTTGACTCTACGAATTGTTATGGATGTGGGGAGACTGGACATATTAGGAAGTATTGTCCAAAACAGAGTTACATACCCTAATAGTCAGAGGTAGAGGTGGTCATGGGAGAGGCCGCCATTCTGGAGGACGTGGTGGCCAAGGTAATGGTGGTCACCAAATCAATGGGGGGGTGGGCAAGCTGGAACTGCTGCAGCGTAACATGATAGAGGCAATGGACAGACAGGTGATAGGTCCCATTGTTATGCTTTCCACGGGAGGTCTGAAGCAGAGACATCTAATGCTGTTATCACAGGTAATCTTTTGGTCTGTGATTGCATGGCTTCTGTATTATTTGATCCTGGATCCACATTTTCATATGTATCTTCCTCATTTGCTACTGGTCTCGATTTACATTGCGATTTGCTTGACATGCCTATTAGTGTCTCTACTCCTGTGGGTGAGTTTGTGATAGTTGAGAAAGTGTATAGGTCTTGCCTTGTGACTTTTGTAGGGAGCAATACCTATGTAGATTTGATTATCCTAGAAATGGTTGATTTTGATGTAACTCTGGGTATGACTTGGCTTTCCCCAAATTTTGCAATCTTAGATTGTAATGCTAAAACTGTGACATTGGCCAAGCCTGAGACAGATCCGCTAGTGTAGGAGGGTGACTACATTTCCACCCCAGTCCGTATTATCTCTTTTCTTCGCGCTAAGAGGATGGTTAGTAAAGGTTGTTTAGCCTTCTTGGCCCATCTCAGGTATGATACTTCCAAAGTACCTTCGATTTATTCTATTTCGATAGTCTGTGAGTTTCTGGATGTGTTTCCTGCAGACCATCCTGGTATGCCACCGGATAGGGATATTGATTTTTGTATTGATCTGGAGCCGATTACTCGCCCCATTTCCATCGCCCCTTATAGAATGGCTCCAGTTGAGTTAAGGGAGTTAAAGGCCCAACTTCAGGAGTTGTTAGGTAAAGGTTTCATTAGACCAAGTGCATTCCCTTGGGGCGCTCCTGTTTTATTTGTGAAAAAGAAGGATGGAAGCCTTCGGATGTGCATAGACTACAGGCAGGTGAATAAGGTAACTATTAAGAAAAAGTATCCTATTCCTCGAATTGATGATTTGTTCGATCAGTTACAAGGTGCTTGTGTCTTCTCTAAAATTGACATGTGATCCGGTTATCATCAATTGAAAATACGGGCAGCAGATGTGCCAAACACTACTTTTCGAACCAGGTATGGGCATTACGAATTCTTAGTAATGTCTTTTGGGCTTACGAATGCCCCTGCTGCTTTCATGAGTCTGATGAACGTGATTTTTAAGCCATATCTGGATCTCTTTGTTATTGTATTCATTGATGATATACTGATATACTCAAAGAGAAGGAAAGAACATGAGGAGCATTTGAGAATTGTATTGGAGTTGTTGAGGGAGAAAAGACTTTATGCCAAATTCTCCAAGTGTGAGTTTTGGCTAGATTCAGTGTCCTTCTTGGGGCACGTGGTTTCTAAGGGTGGAATGATGGTGGATCCTTCTAAGATTGAAACGGTGAAGAGTTGGGCGAGACCTACTAATGTTATAGAAGTAAGGAGCTTTGTTGGTTTAGCTAGCTACTACCATCGATTTGACAAGGGATTTTCCTCTATTGCTTCGCAGCTAACAAATTTGACTATGAAAAATGTTCCCTTTGTATGGTCAGATGAATGTGAAGAAAGTTTTCAGAAACTCAAGACCTTGTTGACTACTGCACCAATTCTTACTTTGCCAATGGAAGGTAAGAGTTTCATTGTGTATTGTGATGCATCTTATTCTGGTTTGGGTGCAGTGCTAATGCAGGAGAAGAATGTAATTGCTTATTCTTCGAGGCAACTAAAGGTGCATGAACGCAACTATCCGACCCATGATTTGGAGTTGGCTGAAGTAGTGTTTGCATTAAAGCAATGGAGACATTATCTATATGGGGTTAAGTGTGAAGTCTATACAGATAGTCGTAGTTTACAGTATTTCTTTACTCAGAAAGATTTGAATTTCAGAAAGAGGAGGTGGATGGAACTACTGAAGGAGTATGATATTACCATCTTGTATCACCCAGGAAAATTTAATGTTGTGGCAGATGCTTTAAGTAGGAAGGCAGGGAGCATGGGAAGTCAAGCTCACTTGCAGGTTTCTAGACGCCCATTGGCTAGAGAGGTTCAGACCCTGGCTAATGACTTTATGAGGTTGGAAGTACTGGAGAAGGGAGGATTTTTGGCCTGTGTGGAGGAAAGATCTTCTTTTCTTGACAAGATTAAGGGAAAACAGTTTACTGATGAGAAACTGATCCGGATTCGAGATATGGTATTACGAGGAGAGGCTGAAGAGGCAATAATGTATGAGGAAGGCGTTTTGAGAATTAAGGGGAGGGTGTGTGTGCCCCGGATTGATAATTGAATTAAGGGGAGGGTGTGTGTGCCCCGTATTGATAATTTGATTCACACTAATCTTACAGAGTCTCATAGTTCAAGGTATTCTATTCATCCTGGTGCAACCAAGATGTATCGTGACCTAAAGAAACATTTTTGGTGGAGTAGGATGAAGCATGACATTGATGATTTTGTTGCCCAATGCCCGAATTGTCAGCAGGTAAAGTATGAGCATCAGAGGCCCGGAGGAACACTTCAGAAAATGCACATTCCTGAATGGAAATGGCAAAGAATTGCAATGGATTTTGTGGTTGGTCTTCCAAAGACATTGGGTAAGTTTGATTCCATTTGGGTAATTGTTGACAGATTAACTAAGTCTGCTCACTTCATTCCGGTGAAGGTGACTTACAATGCAGAGAAGTTAGGCAAACTCTATATCTCGGAAATTGTTCGATTGCATGGAGTCCCACTTTCCATCATATCAGATAGGGGTACAGAATTTACTTCTATGTTTTGGAGAACATTGCATGCTGAATTAGGTACTAGGTTATATCTTAGTACCGCATTTCACCCTCAGACCGATGGTCAGTCTGAGCGAACGATTCAAGTGTTGGAGGATATGCTTCGGGCATGTGTAATAGATTTTGGTGGTCATTGGGATAACTTCTTGCCCTTAACAAAGTTTTTTCATACAATAATAGCTATCACTCAAGTATTGATATGGCCCCATTTGAGGCACTGTATGGGAGGAGATGTAGGTCTCCCATTGGGTGGTTTGATGCATTTGAGGTGAGACCATGGGGTACCGATCTTTTGAGGGAATCATTAGATAAAGTAAAATTCATTCAGGAGAAGCTTCTACTACCTCAGAACAGGCAGAAAGAATATGCAGATCGAAAGGTTAGGGACTTGGATTTTATGGAGGGTGAGCAAGTCTTGCTGAAGGTTTCACCCATGAAAGGGGTGATGCGGTTTGGTAAGCGAGGTAAGCTTAACCCAAGGTATATTGGTCCATTTGAAGTTCTGAAGCGCGTGGGGGAGGTGTCTTATGAATTGGCATTGCCTCCAGGACTCTCAGGAGTGAACCCGGTATTTCATTTGTCTATGCTAAAAAAATACCATGGGGACGGAAACTACATTATTCGTTGGGATTCAGTCTTTCTGGATGCGAATTTGTCTTATGAGGAGGAGCCTGTTGCTATATTAGATAGAGAAGTCCGCAAGTTGAGATCAAAGGAGATTGCATCCATCAAGGTTCAGTGGAAGAATCGGCCAGTTGAAGAGTACACTTGGGAGAATGAGGCTGATATGCAAGAAAGATATCCACATCTTTTTACAAATTTAGGTACCCTTTTTTTCCCTTTTTTTTCTATCTGTGATCGTTCGGGGATGAACGATGGTTAAATTGGTATCTATTGTAACAATCTGTTTAGTCGGTTCGAGCAGTAGAATTATTTTTGAAAATAACTGACTGGGTCGACGGATCAGGCGACGTACCGTCATGGTCACGACGGACCGTTGAGGGCCTCCGTTCCAAAAAATTTCAGCACTAAAAATCTGGGTACTGGGAGTGACTCTTTAAACTCCGCGACGGAACTGCAGCACGGACCGTCATAGATACGACGGACCGTCACAAACCCTTTAGAAAGTTAAATTCTCTGAACTTTGTGACGGACCTGTAGGACGGACCGTCATAGACACGACGGGCCGTCACAGGTTCCGTAACCCCAACTGGGTCGGATTTCTGCTAAATGTTTTAAAGGGGTGCTTTGGACTATTCATGACAAACCTTATGAAATTAGTGGGGTAAGTTTAATAATTTATTTATTTGGGGGTTAAAAGTGGTAACCTTAAAATAAATAATGGGTTACTTTTAGCAAAATGAATTATATGATAATTAGGGTAAAAGAAAAAGAATTGGGAGAGGGAGAACGAAGAGGAAAGCAAAAGGCATTGAGAGATAGCTTTCTCGATCACGATTCTTCGGTGGAGGTAGGTTATGGTTTATGTATATGTGATAGATAAAATCTAAATAGCGATTGATACGTATTGGGTGGTATTGTAAAGTCTTCTATATACTTGATTGTGTGTTTGTATGTTGTGATCGTATAATTGTGGTCGTTAGAATGATGAAACTGTTGAATATTTTATCTTGAGTCCTCTCTGTTAAGATGACGCCTCGTCATAACGAAGACTTGATGAAATAAGAAAAATGAGATTAATGAATCGGGTGTCACGTTCCGATACGTAGTATTAGGGGATCGAGTGTCACGTTCCGACATGTAGTATTAGGGGATCGGAGTGTCACGTTCTGACACGGTAGAAATAATGGATCGAAGTGTCATGTTCGACACGTAGCATTAGGGGATCGGAGAGTCACGTTCTGACACGATAAGAATAAAGAGAACTAATCTTGAATCATGTTAATATACTCAATTTCGAAGAACCTATGTCCCAAATGAGTATGGTGTGGAGGCTTGAGTCCTCATAGGTGTGCGTGGTGTTGTTGCCAATGGTTCTTGTACTTGTTGATTGCTACCTGCTAAGTATTATGGTTGATTTTATATTATTGTTCAGTATATATTACTTTCTATTTTGAGTTGGCCGATGATACCTACTCAGTACGTGTTCCTTGTACTGACCCCTACTTTTATTTCCTTCTTGTTTTTTTGTGGAGTGCAGCAAGTGCACCATTGACTTCGACTCGTTCTCAACTCTAGCCAGTCTTTAGCACGTCAGATTTCAGGGTGAGCTATTATTCCTAGCTCGGGCTGGATTCTCTTCTTCACGTCTTGATGTCTCTGAAGTTCAGACATGGACCATCTTTCTACTTATTTTAGTTCTTAATTACTCATAGACTTAGTAATTTAAGGATAGATGTTCTTGATGTGATGACTTCCAGATTTAGGGAACGATAAGTATTGATTTTCAGAAGTTATTTAATTGATTTCGTTAATGAGTTTTGAGTCTTCCGCATTATATTTTGTTCACTATGGTTGAAATATTGGTAAATGTTGGGTTTTAAAATTGTTGGTTCGCTCACCTAGTAAGATAAGTGTGGGTGCCACTCGCGGCTCGTTTTGGGGTCGTGACAAGAACACAAAAAAGGAAACCCTTAAGAGAGGATAGTTAGTTGGGCTACTCAGACATCACCCTAACGCTCACTTTCCATTTAACCCACCCATAAAGAATAAAATAAAATGCAATTGTCCCCAATGCATAGAAGATATAAAAACTGGGTGGTAGGTGAAGCTAATTTGAGGCGCATAGCGCCGAAGATCAATAAGCAGGCGGGTCTAATTTCCCAAAACCCGCAACCTATATCGTAGGGACACTCTTAGTTGTGCTAAATACAATATCCTCACCGTCAGTGGTGATCCTCTCCACATGCTCAAGTCTTGAACAAGATGCCCCAAAAGTCAACTCTCGATCCCTCATTTGATGGATCTCCTCATCAATAAATGAGGCTCTTCTCGTAGCTTCAAGGTCCGTCCACTCCTTCTTCCGCGTACGGGAATCCTCTCCATTTGTGGTGCGGCTGGAATGGTGCAGCTGGAACAGTGGCTCTTAGCACGCTCACATTGCTCAGGCGGTGCAGTGGGGGTAGTGAATAGTGCAGCAAACACTGTGTCCTCTGCTAGATCAACGGGTATTGTCTCAGGCTGATGAACACTCATCTAAAGGATGTTGTCATCATCATCCCGCAAAGTCGCAACAACCTCCTAAAGAGTAGTTAAGTCAATGGTGGGGGATGGGCGTGCAAGAACACGCAACTCAAATGCATAAAGGCACTTGTGAACCGCCTAAATCTTGTGCTCTGTCTATTGGGCTACCCTCTTCTTAATCCTGGTCGTCAGCCTCGACAATGTATTTTTGCATCCAAGGCTGGATATGCTGCACCAAGGATGACGTCTTGGCCTCTAACTTCTAGAACCTAGCTATCGGGACAAGTGTTGCATACGGTGGAGTAGACCGGGAGCAATGGGGTGCTCTACTCGTGCAATGGGAACACCTAACAGGGGTGGTCTCAGTAGGCTCTGAAGTGGTTGGATCATCCCCTTTGGCTAACTTTACCATATTCGCTAAATTGTCACTCAGCGACTGAAACTCAACTCTAGGCCCTATCTGAGGTGCCTTCACATTGGCCTCATCCCTAATAAGACCTATATCTGTAGTCACAGTCGGAGTAAGGAGGATGTCACTGTGCAAAATAGGCACTCTAGCGTCGTTGTATAACTTGAAGATCAAACAGATGAATGGGTATGTAGTAGAGGTCTTAAAATCCCTCTCATGTATCACCAAGACCAATAACTTCGCGAATTCGATATCTTATCCCGCAACCAATGTTGCAACTAAGAACGCTCTATCCTATGTAGGAATGTTATCTGCTGCCATGGGAGATAGGTGGTGGCAGACTAAAAGCCAGAAGAAATTAGCTATGAAAGTGAGGTTGGACTTTATGATAAGGTCTCTAGTGTCCAACACCCAGTCTGCTCCCTCACAATCAATGGACAACTGTTGTGCAATCAAACTCTTGGTGGACTCTCTTTGGTCTCTGCTACTCTGAAACTTTCCACTCTTGAAAAAATTCAACCTATAATCAAAATTGGAGTAATGGGAGACCTCGCAGAATCAGTGGCCGCACCGTATATGAAGCGTCGTATGAAAGTAGGAGAAATGTCCACCCAGCAACCTCAAATAAAAACCTCTGTGAGTGGGTCCTATTTGACAAGTTTCGTCTTCCTGTTTAAAGAACCTTTGAGAGTCACCATATATGAGGCGTAGAACTCTCTAGCAAATTCCCTTTTATATGACTGGATACTCCTAGCAATCAAGTCAAGCCTATGGTGGGTAAACAAGCTATGCACATCAGGGATTGTGTGAAGACTCCCTGTAAGAACTCTCCACTCAACTGTGACCAATCGGGTCATAACTATCTTGTCATTCAGAAGCTTTGCATCCATGTATATTCAATTTTGACCATCAATAAACCACTTTTTTGTCTCATCAAGAACTGGTACAACGACATCATCCTGGGCTTCCAGAGAAGACTCCGAGCTATGGGCATCATCAGACGAGGCATGGAAGGCAGGCACCTCTAGGTGAGTTGCTCAAAGTAATATGGAACCGGACTTAGTGGCCTCATATGACCCCGTATAATGAGCCGACTTTGAACCTTATGCCTCTTTAGAGCCACACGCTCCTTGAAAACCCGAGGTAGAATCAGAGGGTATGCTGGTCGGTATGCGATCCTCATAAGAATGGGACGCAGTGACCACACCAGAAGACACCTTTTTGGGGTTTCCTAGAGTGGCTCTTTAAGCTGGTGTAGGGGTCTGGGTTCCTAGGGGCACGTATTCAGGAACCCTCTCATCATTGGACGTGCCAATCATCCTACGGGATGATGCCACGGACTAGGACCTTCCCCTCAAATAGAAGAGGTCAGGTTTGGGATCGATTTATACCTTAAAAATAGTTTTTTAGTCTCATAGCAATATGACTATGCACACAAAACAATTGAAATAAAAAATTAACACACAAATCACAGTCTTGTGAAAAACTGCAGTGCTAGTTGACGGGCACTATCGATGGACCATCGATGAATAGACGGTACGTCGATAGTATCCTTCCTTGGACATTTAGGAAAAAATTTCAGTCTTCATTCGACATACCTCTCTGTTGGAAACGACGGATGCAGATCGGTCGGTCTATCAATTGACGATTCATAGGATACTTCCGTTCTTTCACACTTATAGTAAATTTTATCTTAAAAAAAGGGTTTCATCTAGAAGCGATGGACGTAAAGAACGGCCCATCGATCAATCGACGGACCTTAATCCACTTCCTTCATTGTATAGTTCAGCAATTTTACAGTTTATCAATAGATGAAGCCCATCTATGGCCCATCGATCAATCGACGGTCCGTATAGGGGGTCTCATACTGTTGATCAGAGAAAAATTTAAGACATTGTTTTTAGTGACACATATTAACATATTTTAGACCTTCATTAGTTTACCCAAAACATAACAACAAGTACAAGACTAATTCTTCATCCTTAGGGTTTCAATTATGCATGTTTCAATCTCGGATTATACGATGCTATCATACCCTAATTTGGAAAGTCAACAATCAAATTTAAAGAGATTACACCTCACCCCTATTCACTCCCTATAATTCTAAGGGACATAGTAACCATATTTTAACAACCATTAACATACAATTTTGTCTCTATGTCAAGACACACATACTCATTTTTCATTTCAAATAGCTACGAACGATTATTCATTCAGCAAAGGCAATTGAAATACCTAAACACAGTAGTGGAGTGAATGAGTGGGCGATCTTCTCAACAACCTAAGTGTATTCCTTCGAACACCGATAGGAGAAAATAATACAGACAAAGAAGAATTTGGGGAGGGGAAGGGATGGTCTCAAGTAAAGAACCCAACTATGAGGTTGGGGTCAATCCCATGAGGAAAATAGTTTAGACTTAATTTCAATGTACGCTTACTTATATTAAATCAAGTCCTTTCTGAAAATTGGTAATTAAAAAGGGGATTTTTGTGAAACAAAAGTCTTGTGCAATCTTTTATGTAAAACAATTAACAGGAGTAATTGTTTAGATTTTGTCAAGTCGTGGGAGAAACTAGGATGTAAGTATTCCCTATAGGTTCATAACGCCCTATCCTTAGCTATAATAATTCTTCCCCAGTGTTTTTATAAAAAGTGATAAGTTAGGTATATCTAAATTCTTGGTCCAGCATTTAGAGAATTTCACCCCGTACCTTGGTTAGGCTATGTATGTCGACGTTACTAAAACTTACCTTTACATCATATTGAGCATCATTTATCGACGTATGAATTAGTTAATACTTTGCGCCAATGGAGACTTCTCTAATAGATAGCGATTCATTATTTTTAACGTCTCTAATTCAAAAATGAACATGAAACTTTTGTTTCATTCGACTCCTTTATTGAGATGAGTCAATTTATAGATCTAAGATTTGAACAAAATTTGAAAGAAAAAAAAAGAACTCTTCTGTACTTTATTAATGGGATAGGAATTCGTACTGAGACGTTCTTTTTATAGATCCTTCGAGCGAGAAAGGTGCTGCGATGGGGCCTCCTCAAGGTCATTTGGATCAACTTTAAGCCTGTTTATTGACCATAGCAACACAATATTCAGAGGGTAGGGTAGGCTTGGAGTCAGAAGTCCTATTCTTCCCCAGCAAATAAGTACTTTTGCTTTAAAGAGTAGGCGGTTCATATCTTTCTACGACACCCAAGAAGTAAGAGGATAGGCAGAGCAAGATCTCTTGATGTCTACCCAGGCGCTTCTTCATTCATCCATTAAGGCCCGACTAGGAACACGTTGATCCAGCAACAAGTCGTTCTGCTCTATTCATCTACCCCTAACAATAACAAGTAAGAGGGGGTGCTAAAGTTCAAATCCATAGTGATCTCTGCTGATGTATATAATGTGTCACGTTAGGTAACTTGACTCATTTCCATCGATGAAATGAATCAATCTCCCCAGACATTACTCTTTCAATACCTGTATACTTTCTAAATAGTCAGGCATGCCCCTGTCCCTTTCTCCAAGTGTGTGATCCACCGATTCACTGAGTGACTTTTTCTTACCGCTGCACTAGAGTCCAAATCTCTGTATCCTACTAATTTTATGTTGATAATTCTTTTCCTATTAACTGCCTTCTTGGTTCGGCAACTAGCAATAAGGCGAGTTCTAATGCATGCACTCATTAAAAAGAATTCTAGGTGATTGAATTATAAATGAATGCAATAACCTATTTGAGAATTGTTATTAATCTAGGTTTACTTTGTTAATCATGCATGTTTCCCACAACCCTAGTTGTGGATTTTGTTACCCATGCATAGAAGAACACAATTCAGGGTTGATAAATAATAAATCATGAAAATACGTTGACAAACTCAGAGAAATTACAAAATTCAACTTAAATCCACAAAAATCACTTGAAAACCAAATCCGAAAATTTGAATTAACTCCAAAGTTGCAAACACAAAACTAAAAGAACAAACTAAGAAAAATAGTAATAGAATCCAACTCTAAAAACGAGGTTTTACACCCTATTTATAAAAAAAACATTGTCCTAACATAAAAGGAATTTAAATAAGAAAATTGTCCATAAACGCGGGTTCAATCAACGACCCCCATGGAAGGTCCGTAGATGAAACGTAAACCGTCAACTGCCTCCGTAAGTCTAGTGGTGGATAAATTTTGAAACATAATAGACTGTATATTGAAAATTCATGTTAAGTAATTGTATAAATATATTTGTGCCACAAGATACTAGAAAAAGTGATGAATTCTCATGTTAGTTTTTTCATTATAAAATTGTAGTTTTTTCGATTTCCTTTGCAGGAGGAATACTAGAAAGGTCATTCGGAAAAACCTCTTGAAATTAACTCACAATGGGGACCGACTCAATGGGAGGAAATTTGGAGTCGAGATCTTGGACTCTTATAATATGGTATAGACAATCCTTTGAAATCAGTTTGCATGCTTTTAAAAAAGAGATGATACGACCTCTAGGAATAGAATTTTCCCCCTTCCACTCTACAATGGGTTCATTTGGAAAGCTAAAATTCACCACCCTTGTCGTACAATCAATCGAAGCAAAGCAAGCATGCAAACAATCAATACCCAATATAATATCAAAATCTAGCATATGTAGTTCTACTAGATAAACATAAGAAACTCTATTTCGGCATCATTATTGGACAATTTCTATACACCCTTTTTGAAAAAGTCGACTCACCCACCGGAGTAGACACAATAAAGGGTTCATGCAAAATATCAGATAAAATATCAAACTTTTTATCTACAAAAGGGGTAACAGATGACAAGGTACCACCCTAATTAAGTAAAACATATACATCTATCGTAAAGACTTACAACATACCGGTCACCACGTCGCGAGAAGTGTCTTGTTCACCCCTAGAGCTGATAGAATAGAAGTCATTCTTCTTAGGAGAATCAGTAGAACCACTTGTTTGATTTTTACCACCCCCCTCTATTGACCCTCGAAGTTTGAACAATCTCTCATCTTGTGACCACTCTTTCAAAAACTAAAGCAATTTCCCATTCCTACCAAGCACTCAACAAGATGTCCCTTTCCACACTTGGCACATGTAGGCTTCTCATTTTGTGAGTTTCCACTCCTTCTCTTTTGAGATCTCGATTTATTTCCATTGTCATTACGAGCCTTAGGGAACTTGGATGGAACTTTATTAGAAACCCGCTTCTTAAATTAAGAATCTCTATCAAATGATCGTTCCCTCATAGAATCTCTACTCTTTCTGTTAGCCCTTGCATCCTCAACACTTCTAGTATGCACCAAAATATGGGAAATGTTCATCTTTTCATGTAACATGACCGAATGACACTCCTCTTGGAAGTCCTTCGACACCGCCATCACAAAATTGCTTATTTGGTCTCTAGGATCAGAAACCAAAGAAAAAGCATATTTGGAAAATTTAATGAATTCCAAGGATTATTTGTGAACAGTACTTCCTCCTTGGTGAAGGATGATGAACTCCTCCACCGTTTCCTCCCTCATCTCCCTAGGATAGAAATGATGTATAAAATCCTTCTTACAGATCTCCCAAGTGAAAGGAAAACCCCTCAATGGCCTATTATACCTCCATTGCACAAACCATGCTTGGGCCATGTCCTTGAGTAGATAGATTGCCAACTCGGCTTCTTCACTTGTGGTCAACCCCATAACCAATAGTATATTATAGACTTCATTAATGAATTTAGAAGGATTGTAATAGTGGGATAAGAAAGAGAAGTCAGACTATTAACTATTAGATTAAGAGACTTAGAGGTCAATGCAGGCAGCAATTATAGAAAGACATCTTTAGAAGCGGGTACAGGTTAAGATAAGCATATCACAAATAAAACTAAGAAGGGGTTTTAATTAATATACAAGGAGAGTTCAGTAGCCATGCAATTAGCCATTTCCCAGTCCACCCATAGACGACTTCCTTGCAATCCTAAAGTAGCCATAATGACCAAAGTGCTTTCATCAAAAAGTAAGAATGACCAACGAAAAATGACAAACCTTGACCATTGAATATCTTTAGTATTCTCTTGTAAACATCTTCTTTACGCAGACAATGATATTACAATATCATAATAAATAGCGTACTCCTTCCAGTCAATATTATTAGTTATCTAGTGGTGGATAAATTTGAAACACATTAGACTTTATATTGACCAATCATGGTAAGTAAGTGTATAAATAACTTTGTGCCACAAGATACCAAACACAATGCTGATCTCTCATGTTAGTTTTTTCGTTATAAAATTGTAGTTTTAGTACACTATTTTTATGGTTTAGATAAATATTGCGCAGGTAAAATAAGAACTTTTGGGTACCCATTCATCAATATTTTTATTGACTTTTTTAATATTTGAAGACTTTTGAAGAAATTTCTAGATATGCCAATGTAGTCACCCCCAACTTGCTTGGAATTGAGACATGGTTGTTATTGTGTTTAGACACGGTAAGGTAACATAATTTTAATACATTTGCTTTTATAGACATTAAATTAATATTTAGGTGCTTTTAACAATTTATTGTATATAAGCATGTAAAGGTTACTGAATACTATGTATACAAAGAAGCCTTGAATGAATTATTATGCATTCCATGATTTTCCAAATAATGAAGAACAGAGAAGGCAAATGATGATCATTAAAATATAACGCACACAGGAAATACGAGTAAGGTGCTTGTATCGATTCAAGGCAAGGAATGCATTTACGGATGGCCTCCTTCCCCTGTTTGTTGTGGTAACTTACCGATCTATTCCTTGGCAACTCCGACATTTCCCAGTCTACTCATAGATAACTTCCTTGCAATCCTAAAGTAGAAAAATAACCAAAGGTCTTTCATCAAAAAATAATAATGACCAAAGAAAAATTACAACGCTCGACCAGTTAATATCTTTAACATTTTCTTGTTAACATCTTCTTTACGTAGACAAAGATAATACACTGTGATACAAATAGCATACTCATTCCTGCCAATATTTTTAGTAGTCTAGTGATGGATAAAATTTGAAACATATTAGACTGTACATTGACGAATTATAAATAACTTTGTGCCACAAGATATGAGAATAAGTGCTGATATTTTTCTTTTTCTTATTTTGGAAACAGAGAAAATCCCGGAAGGTCATTGACACACATTTTGAAACTTGACGGATAATTGGCCCACCACTTTATAATTTTCCACTTAAATACCAAGATTTAATATATGATTATGAAGTGTGCCTAACCCACATATCACATGCTATGCTCTTACAACTAGACCAATAGTCTAAGCGTCAACAAGGTAGTTTTTTTGTTCTACAAAAGATGTTTTCCGTTATTACCTACACAAGCATTAATGTTCCGTGTTCAAAATATCATTCCTAATAAAATTTAAAGAGGACCACAGTTTCCAATTTCAACTCCCAATACTAGCAACAGTTTTGCCAGAGGGGAGAGCTCAATTGAAGAGAAACTCTATCCTCCACAATTTCAGGTTCAACCCACTACCCCAAAATTGAGAATTCATTAAATAAAAAGTTTTTTTATTTGAAAAATAATGTTGATTGTGTTCTTTAACAACATCAACATAGAATATTATTGGAAACATTTGGGTCACAATTAGGACTACACCAAATTATAGGAAACGTTACTCATTAGTCTACCTAAGAAATATTTAACAATTGGAATAATCATATTCAAAGTGAGTACCACTTGGACCACAACGTAGCTTATAGAACAACACATTCAGGTTGAAAATATTTTTTGATATAGGTGTTGGAAATAAGATAATAAATGAATAAAACTTAAATGTGAATGCAATAAATACAAACACAAATTCAAGTAGAACGATGATATCTGATATTAACGCTGAAAATGCTACTAGTAATGAACTTGAAACAATAAATTCTAATTTACAACAACAAATTTTTTAACCAAATATCTGTTATCCAAGCAATACCGGGACAACATATAAGAGTCATATAGAAGAAATAGATACAAATGAGAAGGAAAATTGTGATGCATATTCTAATTACAATAATATGAGTTATTTCTTCAAAAATTTATGACCTTCTGGTCCTTACCTACCCACTTCAAATGATAATGAGTTTGTTTCAGTTTATTTTGATGGTCAGGTAAGTGATTCAATCTAGTTATTTGATATTATATATATATTTTTTTAATTGTTGGTATTATCTGAAATCAATATAAATTAACAATAATATAGGTTAGTGTTAAACCAATTGATATGCATCAGCTGGTATATTCCAGTTTTATTGTAAATTTATATTAATTTTAGCTAATACCAACAATTAAACAATATATATATATATATATTTATATATAATAAATTATAAAAATTATATTGAATCACTAACCTAATCATTTGAATAAACATGTTAAAACTCACTATCATGTGATTTGAGTAAGTAAGCATCTGAAGATCCAAGATTTTTTAACAAATAACCCATATGATTGAAATTAGAATATGCATCACAATCTTCCTACTCAATTAAATCACTTCCTTCTGTATCACTATTATTTCTCGCGATTATATTGCTTGGATAAGACATATTTGGTTCGGTAATATGTTGCTGAAAATTAGCATTTACTGTTCCAAGTGTATGACTAGTTGCATTTTCAGCATCAATATAAGACATTGTTGTGCTACCTAAATATGTGTTTGTATTTCCTGCATTCACATTCAAATTGTAGTTATTAATAGTCACATTTACAATACCTATATAAAACATTAATTTGACATCTGAATGTGTTATTTTATGAGTTACATTGAGTTCCAAGTTTTACTCACTTTAAGAATAACGATTCCAAGTGTTAAATGCTGATTCAGGCCTATGAGTAACGTAACCTATAATTGGGTGTTATAGTCTTGGTGAGCCAAACACTTCCAATAATTGTCAATACTGATGTTGTTGAAGTACACCATCAAACCAAATATTTTTAATAATGGTGTATAATGATGTTGTTGAAGCACACCACCAACATTATTTTTCATAGAAAAATTGATTATTTAATTAATTATCAATGTTCGGGTAGTGGGGTTGAACCTGAAATTGTGGATGATAGAGTTTCTCTTGAAATGAACTCTCCGCTCTCGAAAAAATATTGCATATATTGGGAGTTCAAAATAGAAACTCTAGTGCTCTTTGGATTTGATTAGGAATATTATTTTTATGATTTAGCATTGTCCCATATTTCTATTGATGCTCTTTTGTTGAGATTCACTTAAAGATTTTTGGACTGATGTACGATGACTACTTTTGCGCTCTTTTGGAGATCCCGAATTGTTGAACCGATATTTCTGAGATATTGTTTCAAGAATTTTGGAATTACTAGAACGTATAATGAAATTGGAGCTAGAAAAATATTAACATAAGATTACAGCTCCCCCTCCCCCCTCCCCCCTATAAAAAAACATATACATATTTATGGAGGAAGGCGATCGAGTCTATAACATGCATATAACAAGAACAAAGACTAAACAATCTAATTTTCTTGTTCTATTAACACATAAAAAAATTTATGAATAATTAAATGAACATAAATAGAAATGGTGTTATAACATAAAGAAAAGACGAATTCAAGATTTACTAGATAAAAACTAAAATCTAAAAAGGAATCAGTGTTAGAATCAAATCAAGCATAATATCAATTAAATCTTTCTTGAATATCTAACCAAACCGAATTTATTTATATAAAAAAAGTCAAGGGTTTTGAGTTGAAAATATATTTGTAGAGATGTCATTTTCGTTGTCATATGACTTCAACAAATCCACCATTTTACCAACATTGTTTGTTTCATAATCAAGTAGCACTACCCGAACATCATCTATAATACCATAATAACCAGTTTCCATTGAGTTTCTATTCCATCAGAAATTTCAGAAGAGAAGATACAAAATACTAATTTTCTGTATAGAATCTTAAATTTATTAGAGTCTCAATTAACCATTTTGGGGATATTAAATAGTAATTACAATGGTAAGTGAGTATATCTAAATAATTTTTTAGTCCTTATATTATAGGTTTGGTCCACTTTTGGTTCTCATATTATTGTTTTTTTAAAAAAATATAATTAATTAATATAATCATTAGGCTTTGGCACCCATACTAATTAAAATTTAATATTTAACAGAATCATATAATTTTATACCTTGTTTTCTTGCTCTAAAAAACCCTAAGTTCTAAACCCAATAAATCCCTAAAACTAAATAACAAAAAGCTCTAAACCCTAATTCCTAAAAATCCGTAAACTATAAACCTAAAAAGACAAAAAAAAACCCAATTCCTAAGCAATAAGCCATAAAAAAATCAAACACTAATCCTTAAAAACTCTAAAAAGCCCAAAAACCCATGAAGCTAAAAAAACTCTATGTTTTAAACCCTATAAAACACTAAATCGTATATGTTAAATCCTAAAAAAAAACTAAGCTTTAAACTAGGTAAGGAATTAAGGTGTTACTTTGCAGTAAATGTGAGTGGTTCAAGTGTGTAATTATGGCCCTTATATGAGAGTAATAAAGTGTAGCTTACTTATTAGACTAACAAGTGCATTAAAAGATATACCTATGATTTTATGTAGTCAAGCAAAATTCTTATTAAATTAATAATTTTTCATGTGCATCTCGATAGTATATTTGAGTTGTCAATGTGGTGTAGGATATTGTAAGGATTATTTATTATCCCTAATAGTCTAGTTGAAGAAATCATATATAACCAATCAGAAGCCTCTTAAATAAAATTCAAGTTTCCTCGCGTTAGGTAGATATGAACTTAGAAGGATGGTATTAGTGGGCTAAGAGAGAGAAGTCGTACTATTAACAGTTAGATTAAACGACTTTAGAGGTCTGCGGGTAAGAATTATAGAAAAACTTCTTGTAAATCTCTTCGTTATTTAGACAAATATATTACACAGTGACAAAAAAAATAGCATACTCATTTATGCCAATATTATTAGTAGTCCAGTGGTGGATAAAATTTTGAACAGATTGTATACTGACCAATCATGGTCAGCAACTCTATAAATAACTTTGACCCACAAGATACTGCACAAAGTGTTGATCTTTTTCTTTTTCTTATTTTGGTAATCAAGACTCCCCGAGAGTCATTAGCACACGGTTTGAAACTTGACAGTTAATGTGCCCGGCCATTAATCATTTTCCAATTAAATACCAAGCTTTTGTCTATGTTTAGGAAACTTGAAGGATAATTTGTTCAATTAACTTGGACAATACTGATGATGTCATTGAATGGCTAATTAGATTTGAGAATGTTAATGAAAGTGTTCCGGGAAGTGTGAAGTTGAAAAAAGTGATAAGGCCTACAAGCGATGAAGCGCTCACATACTCATTCTAGTTTCTGAAGCATAGAAGGCTCGCATTGCTTTTATTTAAGCGATAAAGCTCTCACTTTACTAAACACTGGTTGAGGATGAAGCAATTTTGAGGAAGATTCTAAGTTCACTTGAGGTATTGCGATTGAGACTAGACTTGCGGAGAACTGTTGTGGTTTAGGAGAGAATACTTCAATTTTGCATAATAAGGGGAATGAGATAACTATTTCAAGTCGTATTAAGGTAGTATTATGAACAATATAATGATAAAAGAGAAATTTAAGAATTTGAAATATAATGATAAAAGAGAAATATAAGAATTTGTCAATCTTGTAAAAGTAGAGTAAATTTTGACGAAGATACTTGAGGTATTATTTTTGTGGCAATAGTGGAGGAGAACTTTTATGGTTTGTGAGAAAATACTTGAGGTTTGCATAAGAAAGGGAAAGAGATGGCTACTTCAACTCATGTTGATGAAGTACGATGAACAATCATATATTTATATAAAAGATAACCCTAGGCCCACTTACGTGGAGCTGCCACAAATAAGAATTTTCTTTTAAATTTATATATTTCAAAAACTACCCCTCATTTCATGAAAAAATGTGACTTTTATGAAAAGTTGCGACTTTAATATAGAGCTGCGACTTTTATCAAAAGTTGTGACTTTAATGAAGAAATGCAATTTTTATCAAAAGTTGTGACTTTAATGAAGAGTTGCAACTTTGATTAAAAGTTGCGACCTTAATGAAAAGGTGAGACTTTATGAAAAGTTTGTGACTTTGATGAAAGGTTGTGAACTTTACGAAGGATTGTACCTTTTTAAAATTGTTTTAATCTTTAAGATAAATCACAACAAATATTTGTTCACACTACACTTTGTTGTCTATAAATAAAAGGATTTCCTCTCATTTTAAACAACAATAACATTGATATTATTCTACTTCCACAAAATTAAATATTTTGTAGTTTGCTCCTTTTGAGTGACTTACTAACACCTCAGTTTTTTATCAATAGGTTGGTGAATAAAATTGTTTCATCATGAGACGATATAATTGTGTAAACCTTTTGTATTGGAGGGGAATCGTTTTCTCCTTAGACATACATCACAATTATAAAATCTATGCAACTTAACTATTTCTTTTTATTACGAAACACCTTTATATTTATATATTCATATTTTGTTCTTTATTTTCCTTCCTATGTTTATTAAAGAACAAATGATTTATTATATCGTGAATAATTCAATCATCAGAGATTCTTGACTTGTGTGATAATGAAAAATAAACAAATTCATTTTGGAATATTTCTTATACTTTTTTAAGAACCAACTTTTCTATAATTTTTAATGTATGGATACTAGTAAAAATTTATTTGCAAGTTTAACGCAATTATTATTAATAACCGCGCGAAGCGTTGCAAAATTACCTAGTATATGATAAAAAAGAAATATAACATTTTTCCAATCTTGTAAAAGTAGAGTAGAGTTCAGAAGAACAAGAAACAGATGTTGAAAGATCATTAAATTTGATTTGTTTTTCCTAGGATATAGGGTGTATATTTGGATATCTATCTTCTGGCTTTCAATAAGAACATCAGCTTATATATATTTCTCTGTTTGTTTTGGTTGTTTTTCTTTAGAAATTATGTTTGACTCGTTAACCAAGTTAAGCAGTGCATTGTCGCTTTTTTCAACTTAACGCTTCCCTAAACACTAAGGGGTCATTTGTTAGAGTATATTAAAAAAAAAATGCTTTCATTAGATCTTTGTATTATTAGTACCTTGTTTCATATAGTTTTACATGTTATGTACACTCTATTGTGTATTGGGAAGTATATTACTAATATCATGGGTTTCTAGGTATTAATAATACAAAAAGGCTTTAATGCATGCATTAGCATTTTAAAGACAAAAATACCCCACAAAACAACTTTTACATATTTTTCACCACAATTGTGATTTTGTAAAAAATATTTTTATAAATAAATATTTTTGTAAAATATATGTTATTTTTAATACACAAAACCAAAAAATATATAATAAATCATTTCCAAGTAATACAGGCATATCTAATACAAGCATTATTAAAAAATGCAACTATTGCTAATACACAATATTTAGATTTATTCTTATGTGGTATACCAAATTACCCCTATTTTATATTGATTATATAATTATAGATATACTCAACAATATGAAATTTTGTCAAATACAATTGTGATGATAAATTTTGATTGGATGTCTATTGTAGAATTTTTGGTTTGACCTCTCATGTTAGTTTTTTCGTTATAAAATTGTATGTTTATTACACTATTTTTATGGTTCAGCTTAATATTGTGTAGTTTGACTAAGAAAAATGTGCACCCATTCATCAATATTTTTCATTGACATCTTTAAAATTTTAGGAATCTTGAAGAATATTTTGGCTACGGCACTATAGTCACCCCCAACTTGCTAGGAATTGAGATACAATCGTTATTGTATACAGACACGGTAAGTTAACATCATTTTAATGAATATACTTATATAGACGCGAATCTAATATTTAGGTACTTTACACAATTTATAAACATAAGAACATGAAGTTCACTGCATACTACTGTATGAAAAGAAGCCTTGAATGAATGAGTATGCATTTCATGCTTTTCAAAGTAAAGAAGAACAGAAAAGTCAAATAATGATCATGAAAATATAATGCATACAGGAAATTAGAGTAAGGTTCTTGTACCAATTCAAAGACAAAGTATGCATTTACAGATGGTTTCCTTCCCTCGTTTGTTGTAGTAACTTACAAATTTCGTTCCTTGACAGCTCCGACATTTTCCTGTCCACTCATAGACAACTTCCTTGAAATCCTAAAGTAGAAATAATGACCAAAGGGTTTTCATCAAAAAAAAAAATTGACCAATGAAAAATTACAATCGTAGACCAGTGAATGTATTTAGTGTTATTTTGTAAACATCTTCTTTACGTAGAAAAAGAGATTACACTACGATAAAAAATAGCATGCTCATTCCTTTCAATATTATTAGTAGTCTAGTGGTGGATAAAATTTGAAACAAAATAGAGTGTTTATTGACCAATAAAGTAACTTTGTGCCACAAGATAGCATACAATGTGCTGATCTTTTTGTTTTTCTTATTTTGGTAACCAAGGAATCCCTGAGGGTCATTGGAACACGATTTGAAACTTGAAGGATAATTTGTTTTGGATAATGATAACTTCACTTTTATATATCCAAAGGTATACTATAACCAAGGTGTAGTACCCTGAAAAAGTATTACAAGTTACAACTTGTATTTCAGTTGTGTGCCTTACAAAAAGTCAAAAAATATCACAAATACCTTCTGTTTGAGCTAGTAGTTTTTGCTCACCCCAAAACTAATAAAATCCTAAACAATTCAATTTAAGATTCTGGATATTGTTAGGAGTGCCCTCAGAGCATCTTTTGTTCCTCTCAATCAAAATTGACCACAAAATACATGATGGGACGATCTTCAATTTTTCTTCCTTCTTTCTCACATTACCATCCATATTCCAGAATCTTAGAATTGGCCTGCCCCTTTATCATTTTCCACTTCAATACAATGCTTTTGTATATGTTTATGAATTGTGTCTAACCCAAGTATCACATGCTACACTCTTAATTACCACTACACCAAAAGCCTAAACCTCAAAAGGTAGTTCTTTTGTTCTACAGAAGTAATGTTCCAAAAAGTCCATTTTATACATAAAAGAACTTGAAGTAAAAAAACCAAAGTTAGTTCTGAACTCATTAGTCTGAACTAGAACAATGAGATTAACCGGGGTAATCTAATTGTGCACTTCGCTCAAATTGACAACTAACCAATAAGCTGCAATGTCAAACTGGTTTGGATCTAATATTTATCATAGTACACTATTTTTTGTTTAACCAAAAGTGATGCCTGCTAACTCGATTGGATCAATGTTCAAATTAATAAAAACTTGTTGTTTTGTTCTTATTAGTCTAAATTAAGGCAAATGAATATAAAGGATAAAGCGAAACTAAGACCTGTATTTGGGGATCACAACGAAGTTGATGGTCAATTTTGTCTCACAAAACAGGAGAACTGTCAGGGTAATTTATGGGAAGAGAAAGAGGTTCACTATTATCATCAAAGTAGCTCTCTCGGCTGCGCGACTAAGGCTTTTCCTAGAAATTTATTTTCATAATTTTGGTGTTATCCTCCGTTCGCTTCTCTCCCGGAGAATTCTCATAAATTATGCCTAGTGCTGGCGGAAGTGGCATTAGCAGCACTAACGAAGTTGAAAGAGGAAGAGGAGGATGGGTTAGAGGTGGGTTGCAACAAATAGAGATAGGGTTAGAATGAGGAAAATAATGAAAGTAGGGTTAATTGGAAGCATTCCAAGGAAAACCAGATACTGTTATGCTATTGAAACTTAAATAGGGTAAATTTTTGTAATTTTAATTATTATATATTAATTAAATTAATGATTAAATAAAGGACCTGGAAAATACTCTTATTTGATTGATTGGGCCATCTCACAGTGAAAATGGCAGATAATATAGGGAGACCAAAAACTTTAATTTAAAAGAACAATTAAAATTTTATATTTGTATAATTTGCACAAAAACATTATGATTTTTTTTCCAAAATAAAATATTATTAAATTAAAAAATGATGCTGCCAAATTTATCTGACATGAAATGTGACATTAGCTTGATTGAGAGTAACGATCAGTTGAAAAGGGTTCAACTAATTATGTTTAAATGAGTTCAAGATTCAAATGACAAAGAGATAAGAAGAAATGTTCACAATACAAACGAATACAAGTACAAGGATCCACCGGACCATTTTTTCTTTAAAAAAAGTACACATGTCAGCATATTTAAAAAAGTACTATCGATGACTCTGAACTTGACACCTCATTTAATTTTTCAAGCACGGTTACAACAGTTAATAAGGTATATTTTGTGTTGGAGGAAATTGAGTGATCATGCAAAGAGACATCTACAACCTATCATCTTATGTTTTATATTTGAAATGCTTCTATCATTTAGGATTCATCATTCAATATGTTACCTTCTTATGAATCTATAAATCACAAGGTAAGAATTGAGATCTACAAGCTTATTTTCTATAAAATTTGTTGTTGAACTTTAATTTTATTTTGATTCTATTTTTAAAATTTTCATTCATCTTTTTTATTTAACCTTTGATATTTTATGTTATAGATATTGGTAAGAAAATATCATATTGATTGACTCATATAGATAAACGTTTGTGGCATAATTATAATAATAATTTTGCAATATAGGACAAAATCCTATATAAAAGATGGAAATAAGCATCACATTAACTTTTACTGCTTTACAAGAATCTGAAAAGAAATATGATAATAAGAATAACTGAATTTGTTTCATACTTTTCTACTAAATAGTTATTTTCATTTGATACTCCTTTTTACTTTTTACAAATTTCATAATTTAAAGTATTTTAATTTGTAAATAAAAGTCCAAAAGCTAATTCAACAAATGAAAGTAAAACATTACAAACTAAAAGCTAACAATACCTCTAAAAAAATTACACTTCTTTAAACTCTATTTTATATCAAATAAGAAACTACTTCATTATAAGAATTGTAATATCAGTTTTATCTTTTACAAAGGTAATAATTATTTAGTTATCTTTAAATTGAGATATATTTTTAATATTATTGCAGTTACTTATTTTTATTAATCAGGTCAATTAAAATTTGTGCAAATGGAATTAGTTTATTTGAATTTTCTCTTAGGTGAAGTGATGGATCCATAAAATTAGGGTACTAAACAAGACATTATCTTTTAAAATAAATAAAATCAGAAGGAAAGGGAGGAGGAGGGGGTGGGGGGCTTATATCAATATTTAAGTGTAAAAAAAAGTTTTATATGATCTCAAATAATAGAAACATATAAACGTGACTTAACCCATATAATTTAAGTCTTATTAAAACTAAATATACTAAACAATGAAAATAAACTACAAATAATATAAAATCAATATATATATATATATATATATATATATATATATATATATATATATATAAAATAATAATAAAATATCAAAAATATACTGAAATGATAAAGTAATAGAACAAAATATTAAAATATTGAATTAAAATTGGAAATTGCACAAGTAACCCCCTCAACCTATGCCTGAAATCTGAAAGACAAACTTATACTATACTAAGGTCATATTACTCCCCTGAAATTATTTTTTAAGTAATTTTCTACCCCTTTTCAGCCTACGTGGCTCTAACTTGCAAAAAAAAGTCAACGAGCATTGGGCCAACAAGATAGTGCCACTTAGGCCTAAAAGGGGTAGAAAATTATTAATAAAATAAATTTCGGGGGTAATGGGACCTTAGTATAGTATAAGTATGTCTCTGAGGTATCTGACATAGGTTTAGGGAATACTTGTGCATTATCCCAATTAAAATCATATAAGATATGAATTAAATTTTATTCAACATGAAAAGGATAATAAATTTAATTGATATAACACAAAATATAAAAATAATCATAATTATTTTTATATACATCAATATTGAATAATAAAATAATTCCAAACAAAAACTGAATGTAAGATTTAAATTTAAAAAATAAAACAATCCAAATTTTGTGAAATTTTTCGTACTCATTATTTTCATTCGAATTCTTCTTTTTCCTATAAAAAATTTCACAATTTAAAATATTTTAATTTCTAAATCAAAAATCCAAAAATAGATACTTATTTTTTCCTTTTAAAAATTTTGTAATTCAAAGTATTTTAATATGTAAATTGAAAATCCAAAAAAAATAACAATTGAAAAATAAAAACATTACAAACTAAAAATGAAACGTCCACAAAAAAATTAAATCACACTTTCTATAAACTCTATTTTATAGAAAATTAGCAACTATATCAATATAACAATTACAAGATCAATTTATCTCCCATATGGGTTAAGATTGATTTATTTATCTGTAAAGTGACATATATTGTAATATATTGTAATAGAAGTTTAAAACTAAAAAAATTGACTATAAAAAATTGTTGGACATCAAATACGTTGCTTTAATATACTTTATTTTGTTAAGATTTTTTCTCTTGAACTGTGGAAGTTTAATTTAATATATCTTTATTACATGTATAATGTATCATTATGTTTAGAGAATCTTTTTAGTATAGTAAAACAATTTATCACTATTTATAATAATTATTTTCCATAATATGTACGTTTCAAATAATCTTTACTAATACTGTGATTATGTAAGACAGAATTGCATTTAGATAATTATGATTTATGTTTTATATTAGTGATAAATTGAATTTTAATTATTTTAATTATAAAAAAAATTAGAGAAAAAATGAAAAAAATCATTATCTGTTGATAATAAAAGAACTTATTAATTATTTCACTATCACTTCAAGAGCAATGATACTAGAAAATAAAATTTATCTTTTTATTGACAAATTTAGACAATGAACTAAGCATATATATTTATTCATTTACATAAATATTATTATAAAATTCAAATTTGCAAATTAACATTCTCTCAAAAATATTAGCTTTATAACTAGTTAAATCTTAAAATTATCAATAAATTAATATTTATGATTACATTTATAAACTAATTGCACAACACCCGGGTACATATACTGGTTTAAAAAAATACTCTGTGTCTCCCAATTTATGTGACACATTTCAATTGTCAAGATTCAAACAAGTCTATCTTTAACCGTAAATTTTTCATATATATTTTAAATATTTTGAATTATCAATTATTGTAATTTAAATTACTTTTTATGTAGTTATCAAAAATATATTTCATTTTAAAATATATGAAGATTTCAAGAACAAATTCATGGTCAAACTTAAATTTGTTGATTCTCGTAAAGTGAAGTGTATCACATAAATTTGAATAGAGAGGGTAGAATTTAAGATTAAACTAAATAAAAAAAATATAATTAAAAAGCCATCAGCGTGTAGTTGCATCATGTAATTTGCAACACTTCATAGTCCGTCATTCAGAATTGGAGAGTGTAGTTACTCCATTCTAATTACACCTAATTACCTGCAGACCAAATAATTACATGATCAAATGTAATGACTCAACCGGCTAGTGATATTGTCTGTTTTGGGCCTACGCCGACACGACTTAAAGTGCATCACTAGTTCGTATTGTTTATTGACATATATACACAACATCTCTTCGATCTTTTGTTGATGTGAGAATTCTAATATTAACCTGGGTTGTCACATACACCCTCTCTACAGACTCAGCTTCCTCGTTGAGGTTTGCTCCACCGTATGGGATTTTCCTAGACTCAACACTAAGATTGAACCTATCTTATCGAGATTTTCCAATACTTAATTGAACATTCGTGCACAATGAAAAAACTAATAGAATAGAGATTTTGGTACCATTTTGTAACATCCCAACCCACTAGTGATATTGTCTATTTTATTAGGCTTCCGCATGTATGTATAGTTTTCCTCTACGTACTCATCATGCCAAAAGTTTGAGTTCGACAAGCAATGATTAAGTGTCGGACATGTCCTAGGTATAAGCTCGGAGCATGAAAAACTTGTTAATAGATTAAAGAGTTCAAATTGTCTTAGGGTGTCTATGAAGTTGTGTACTCTAGTATAGTTAAGCTTATGGGTATGTTGTGAACTACACTTGTTATAAGGATGCTACAACACATTTAGGAGATGTTTCTCATTCTTTCGTACTCCAGATTGTGCAATTGAATTGTGTCATAAGAATGTTGTTCAAAATCATGCAATTCTAAAATACATTAGACTACCCTTCATACTCAACTTGGTTGGAAGATCAAAGCCCAAATCATTATCGATGAGTTATTCTCAGATGAAGTCTTTAGAAAGACAAAGATACTTAAAGTAGGTTTAGGGAAGCCCATCAGTATGCATAAGTGTGTTGATTTGAAAAAAATGCATTCTTATTCTTATAAATCATGCGTTCTAGCTAAAAACAAAGATATGCACTCAAATTTTTTTAAAAAAACTTTTTTAAAGTTGAATCCCTTTAAGAGGGCAGTGTTTTTTAAGAGTGCTTGGTTAGTGTTGTTTCCCGAAAGATAATGTGATTTGCGATATTATGAACCAGTAATAGTTGAAGTGTTCAAAGTTACAAATATATATTTAGAAGTATAGTTACCTAAGAAATGGAGATAGTTATTGAGTAAAGTGTCTACTCGTTGTCACATACCTAGTGATTCATTAATGTGGAGTTTTTCCTTTATGTATAGACTTTGGAATAATAATTTATATGATTTTATGATAGAAGTTAAACGAATATTACATTTAGGATGAGTTAGAGTAAACTTTAGCTCGAAATGAATTTATGTTGATATGCCATTGCGTTAGTGAAAATCAAGTATAAATGTTGAATAGAAGAACAAAATCGTCATGAGGTGATATATCTATGCCAAACTTATGACTTCGAAGGGAGAGCCTTATGAATAGAACTAATTAGGTAATGATGTATAGTAAATGGGTAATTGGTACTGAGGTTGTGAAAAGGAATGTGATGAAAATATATAACTAGGTAGACTAAGAGATAAATATTGTATACTTATCATGAGGTCTTCCCTTAATTTCACCTAGCAATTGTAAGTTATTATAATATGTGAGATATTATAATGATAGTCGTGTTTGTTACTAGACACTGAGCTTTAATTTGAGATGAGTCTCATGTTAAAAAAAATGGTAATATGATGGTGAAGATGTTAGTTTTGCGATATGGTCTAGTTGGTTGGACATAAATTAGGTCAGAAAGTAAGGTGTTACTTTGCAATAAATGTGAGTGGTACATGCGTGGTAATATGAATCTTATATGATAATAATGAAGTCTGGCTTATTTAATAGACTAACAAGGGTATTAAGAGGTATAACCGATATTTTATGTAGCCATATAAGATTCTAATTAAGTTAATGACTTCTCATGTGCATCTTGATACTCTATTTGAGTTGTCAATGTTGAGAAGACTGATGTAAACATTATTCATTATCCTTAAGAGTTTGCAAAAGGGATCATATATAGCCAATGATAAGCCTCTTAAATAAAAAAGTTCAAGTTTCCTCCAGTTAGGTAGATATGAAATTAGAAGGATGGTATTACAGGGCAAAGAAAGAGAATAAGACTATTAATGTAACATCTCGCATTCTAGATAACTGAGGTTAAGCTAAGATAAACAAGAAGGAAAAGTTCAAGTTCTCAAGTTTTCTAATGTCTTTGACAAAAGTTTTCACTTTGTTTTAAAGACTTAAAGTTCAAGTCAAGAAAGAGTAAAGAGTTTAGCTCATTTCTCAAAAGGTATAAGGGAACTAAGTGTTTCCTAAGTGTTAAAGTTTCAAGTAAGCAAGGAGTATCAAATTGAGTTAACTTCTCAACAGTTATAAGGGAATTAAGTAGTCGCTAAGGATTGAAACATGTTTTCAAACTTTTTAGAAGGAAAAGAAGCTAGACTTCCACAGAGCCTATGGCTAGCTTTAAAATAAAAAAGAGAATACTATGATTTCGTAGAGAACTTTTTAAAAAAGTAATTTTTGAGCAATAATTTGTATGTTTTTAACCATAAGAGCCTCCATATATTTGGGAGTAGTATTAAACATCGATATAGGGGAGAGTTCAGATAACTCACATCCACCATAAACCATGTTAGACACTATGGGTAGAAAAGGGTCATACTTTTTAGATGATTCCTTTTCAGACATTAATAGTTGATTCATTAGGCAGTTCAGGTCTTATACATTTGACCGGTTATAGAATGCGCTTGCAGCGTGAACTAGACCTTTGTATCATGATTGTAGCTCTTAAGTGACGGTTGTCGGTGTCACGACCAGGGTCTAGACCGTAGACGTGACTGGCGTCGTTGAACACTCAGAGGTCGCAGACAAGCCTACATACGTAATCGCTACTTCATCTAGATTAATTTTAAAGGAAAATTTGAAATTTTTTTACTTAACATTCATATAAGACATTCTACTTAAACTCATAAACATTCGCAATAAACCATGTAATATCGAGATCATCAAATGAAAGAAATAGTTCAATACTTCATTAAGTGTAAACTTGTCAAAATGGCACCAATAAAATATCTTTAAAAAATGAGAAAGAAACTCTAGTGGAAAATACTCCACTAAATCAAACCTATATCTAAGCTAGATTATAATGGGCAAGTGTCCTCGAAATAATGAGCGCCTACCAAGTCTAGATGAATGCTCCACGCCCGGATAGCTGCAGCGTCGTATCGTAAGCTCTAACGTCCGCATGTGCTTTCACCTAAAAGTATATAGTTGTATGGGTTTAGTATACACTTGTACTAAGTATGGGTGTATGAAAGAACGCACCAAAAGCATGCGTGATTAAGAAGATCTCTTTCCTATCAATATGAATTATGGAAAGTCAAGTCTGTGGACTTGTCAATATCGGATTAGGAATGTCATGCCATGAGAGTAACATGCATCATCATACTTATCATTTTGAAAATACCACATAAAATATTACACATATCATATCACATAGTTCATATATTTATTTCATATGTCATGACACCTTGGAATCGTGGACTTGAAATTAGGTTTTTCCAAAATGAGGGCTAAACATATGTGACCTCATCTAGAGAGCCTCCATTAACAAAAACAGTCTTCTTCATTCATGCATATGTACCCCATTTTAATTCTTTCATATAGTAGTGCAGCCACCAGTCATACCTAAGATGTAGTTTAAGACTCTCATCGGGTTCTCTATGCAATGACCAAGAATAACCTAGTGTTATTACTTAAGTCTAGCTCTCCTTTTGATTATCCTATCCTAATAGCTTTGGTATCGTTCATTTCATAATGTGCATTTGTTGAGGCTGTCCTCATTCTTTCTATGGGAAATTTAACCTTAACCGACATAGATCATGTAAGCATCATAAAATCCAATGTGTAATCCCCTCATCGAAAAGACGTGGAATCACCATCCAAAGTGAACCAAAACATGCTAGAATATATAGGGAATTGAACCTTTTTAAATCCTTATATTGGCAGTGTAGGTTTAAAAAATAGGAGATATAAGGAGACCCATACCCGGCATGCCGGACAGTCTCTTCTAATGAGGGTTACATGAACCTCCGCCCTTCCCGGAGGACGGCATCACCGCTTATAGCTAGCCTATCGGTGCTAAATGTAAAGTTCCATTACATTCAACTCATACATCATGGAAGCTGGCTTCTAGCATGAGGACATCACATCTTATTAGATGATTTATCATCTCATCATTAGTAATTTGTATTCATTTACTTCAATACTTTCATTAGAGTGTTCATAGAGTGTGTTCTCTTCATTAGCTTTATACTCTCAACGGTGAGTACGTTTTGGTAACATTTACTTAGGCTCATTTAAGATTGCTTTCATCTTTCACACTATCCTCTTATAATATTGTCACCTCATTAATTAACTTTAACACATTTGCTTTTGATAATTACTCACCCCTTAATGTGAATGTTCATTTCATCATAAGTCATTTTATCACATACATGTTAGTCTGACTTTCTTTTAAACGTATGCTAGACTTATAAGTCCTTACATACAAGCCATGAGGCTTCATTCATAGTTTATCTAACTGATTCATGTTTACCCAATATTATGTGGTACAAGACTTATGCGTCTAATAGATATGCCAAGGTATTGATTTCGATCTTTAGAGACAACATTTTAAATACTTTTTTAAGTATGACTTATAAGTGTCACGTCCCAAAACGGGCCGCGACTGGCACCCACACTTACCCTCCTATGTGAGCGAACCAAACAATCTAAACCCTGACATTTCAATATAATATCAACAGAAAGTAATGCGGAAGACTTAAACTCATTAATAAAAACCAATTCAATAACTTCTAAAATTCAACATCTATTAATTCCCCAAAATCTTGAAGTCATCACTACAAGAACATCTATGATCAAATTACTAAACTAAGAGTATTCTAAGAAGCTAAAAATAACAAAAGCTAGTCCATGCCGGAACTTCAAGGCATCAAGACATGAGGAAGAAGATCCATTCCAAGCTAGAAGCGTTAGCTCACCCTGAAATCCGGTGTAATGAAGACTGGCTAGAGTTGCGGTTGAGTTGAAGATGACGGTATGTTTGCTGCAATCCACATATAACAAAGAAAGAAACATACAAGTAGGGGTCAGTACAGAACACGAGTACTGAGTAGGTATCATCGGCCAACTTAAAATAGAGAACAATATATATCATATAATATCATAAATCAACTATAATACTCAACATGTAGCAACAACAAGTTCTATAATCATTTATAAGTACCGCCAAGTTCACACATGAGGACTCAAGCCTCAATACCATACTCATTTGGGATTAGGTTCATTAGATTGAGTATATTAATATCTTTCAGATTCATTATCTTTATTCCTCTTGTGTCGGTACGTGACACTCCGCTCCCTTACTATTATGAGTCGGTTGGTGATACTCCGATCCCCTAATTCTACGTGTCGGTTCGTGACACCCGATCCCTTAATTCTACCAGTCGGTTTGTGACACCCGATCCCCTAATTCTACGTGTCGGTTCGTGACACCCGATCCCCTAATTCTACGGGTCGGTTCGTGACACCCGATCCCCTAATTCTACGTGTCGGTTCGTGACACCCGCTCCACTAATCTCATTCTTATTAATTCATCAATCCTTCTTTTATACCAAGGCATCATCAACCCCATTACTTTCGTTCATCAAGCCTTCTTTTACTAAGGCATCATCATTAACAAGGGGTTATCAAGATTTGGGGTTCAATAGATTCTTCATGCTTATTTTATCACAATTGTATAATCACATTCATACAAGCATACAATTAAGCATATAGAAGACTTTACAATACAACACAACACATATCATTCGCTATTAAGAGTTTACTACGAATAGTATAAAACCATAACCAACCTCCACCGAAGAATTGCGATCAACAAGCTATCTTCTCAAAATCCTTGCTATCCTCTTCGTTTCTCTCTCTCTCTACTCGTTCTTCCTCTCTTTCTGTTCTTTTTCTTTTTCTTATTCAAACCCTCTTTCTTTTACCCTAATCAGCATATAATTAAGTATAAAAGATGGCAATTATAACCCACTAATTAACTTAAGGTTACCTCTTTTAACCCCCAAGTAATTAGACTTATTAACATTAACCCACCACTTTATAATTAAAGCAGGAAATAGTCCAAAATGCCCCTTAAATTAATTAACAGAAATCCGACCCAACCTGGGATTACGCATCCTGTGACGGCCCGTCGCACCTGCGACGGTCCGTCCTGCTGCTCCGTCACAAAGTCCAGAGACTTGATCCTTGTAAAAGTGCTGTGACGGGTCGTCGTGCCTGCGACGGTCCGTCCTGCCATTTCGTCGTGACGTTCAGAGAGTCGATCTCAGTACCCAAATTTTTAATTTCTAAGTGTTTTGGAACGAGACCCCCACGACGGTCCGTCGTGCCCATGACGGTTCGTCGTAGGGTCCGTCGACTCGGCCAGTTTTTCCAGAAATAAAATCTGCTGCTCCAAACGACTAAACAGGTCGTTACAATAAGTCAATACAGAATTGGGCAATGGAACTCGATTTTGAATTCCATGAACAACACTTAATCTTATTTTAAACTTGATAATTGCATTTTTTAGATTTTGGAGACCCTAGTTCTATTCCCATCAACCCCATAATATTTCATTCTTATTATTCTCTCTTTTTACATTTTCAGGCAAGGAGTTTTTGGTTTCATCCCCCACAATCTCTTTTTTTTTTAAATTTATCTATTAACTTTTTCACCTATCAAAGATGTTGTGGTTTCAATCCCCACTCCACACACTTATGTTCTCCTTTATTTTACTAATAACTCTCTCATCCATTCAAGAGGTTGTGGGTTCAATCACCACACTCCACATTTTATTTTCTCCTTTAATTTTCTCCTAATTCTCTCATCCATTCACGAGATTGTGGGTTCAATCCCCACACTCCACATTTTATTTTTCTCATTTATTTTGCTCCTAAATCTCTCATCCATCAAGAGGTTGTGGGTTCAATCTCCACTCTCCACATTTTATTTTGTCCTAACTCTCTCATCCATTTAAGAGGTTGTGGGTTCAATCCCCACTCTCCACCTTTTATTATCTCCTTTATTTTCCTTCTAACTCTCTCATTCATTCAAGAGGTTGTGGGTTCAATCTCTACTCACAACATCTATTTTATCTTTCATTTTTATCATTAAATATTTATTTAATTTTCATTTGGTAAGATCATGGTTTCAATCCCAAATGACCTCACATTTAATTTTTTTAAAAAAACATAACTAATTTTCGTCATCCCTGACCGAGACTCTAATCAATTTTCCTATCAATCTTTTGTTGATTTTTTTTTTGTAGATTTCATGTAATGATGTATGGGTTGAATCTTTAGTGATCTCACTTATTTTACATTCAATTTTTATTGAATTTTGTAACACTTTTTTTGGACGAACCCAATCTACCAAATTCTGGAAATTTGTTCACTATTTTCAGCTTCTTTTTATGATCATTCATACATTAATTCTTAAGGCATTTCGTGAATCATTTGATGCATCTTTATGTGTAATATTTTTATGATTATATTCTGTAAAGAATTACTATTAAATCAAGCAACATTACACCACTTTTACACCTCATGATTTACACAAACATTCGCACATAAAATTCGACCATAAAAATATAATTTTTAAGGCTTAAAACCAAAAATCATGTCACAACACGCACATACATTTTTCACAAAATTTTGGCAGACATACTTCTTCGTTCATACATTTCTAAACATATAATCATGAACACATTATCACGAAAATAACACTTCATACCTAATCTACCATCAAACATACCAACCAAAGATCAGTGATTGGAGCTAGTCACACTAACATGTAATGGGGAACAATTCTAGTTTCGGAATAGAATAATCTGAGTCTTAAGGGTCTCTTGGGAAAGTTACCAAGCGTGAGTAAACCCATACCTGATTTTAATGTTGTTCAGCACTTGAACTTTCTGCCCAAAACTTATCCAAATTCATGTCCAATCCCAATACTCACACCTTATCCGGCTAGCGTATTACGTTTTGGTTAACGTTTTTGGATCTCTTTCTCGTTTGTGTTTTGCGTGCAAGTTCTTCAAGTGTTAAGAACTTTTGTTCTATGATTTTTTTCTCACGTTTGGCAGCTAGAAAGAAAGTGTGAAATGAGAGAGAGATATACGTGAAGGACAGAAAGATAAACATGAAAGAGGTGAGTGACTTAGGATTAGGTGAAGTAGTTTAAACTTAGTTTACTAGGACTCTTTTATACGTTGAAAATCTTATATAATTATTTTAGTGAAATGATGATAATGACCTTAAAAATCATATTATAAAACTCAATTTAATCCACTTAAATGTTGCTATCATCGATGTTAGAATCCATGACGTCCCCATCGTCAAAACGGGTCCGTCCGGGTCGACCCGACCCAAACTACCCCATTAATTAATTAATTATTATTAATAATCTGATTTTCCTTTTTCTAAAATAAGTATTTGACTGTTAATTAATTAAATTAATTAACCAATATAAATAATCAAGCTAAATCATGTCTCCCACCTTTGTTTGAACCTTGTCGGAGAAGGATTTTTGCTCAATGGCCAATTTCGGTCATTTCTCTCTAAAATTCCCCTCCACCTTATTTATTAAATATTTAATTCCATATTTAGGGTAATTACGATAATACCCTTAGCCTGGAAAAAGGCCATCTTACCCCTAGACCCTCCAAACTTATGATTTTCCCTTTTCAATTCCGGAAAAGACTCATCCAAGTGAATTTTCATATTCGGGAGCCCTATATGGCTGGACCCAACCTTTCCTATCTCAACTAACTCCCCAAGCTAGTTGGATTTGCTATTGCAAGGGTTCAATGGTCTTGTTCTACTCGCATCAATCTGTGTGAACCCGGTCTAATCTAGGCATTCCATATATGTTAGACATTACTTAGCATTGTAATTTTTAGGGTTGTTACATTATACCCCCCTTAGGAAAATTTGAACACAAATGATACTACACATCATTTTAAAATAAAGAGGGTGATTTTCAAAAATATGTGAACATACTTGAGACTTTACTGTTTGTGAATTTCTGTTTCACACTTACTCATGATAGTTCATATTACTCAAGCTTATCTGAAGCTTCATATTTGAGATTGAGGAACTTTTTTCTCAATCGCACTTAACTTGATGCTCCTCACCACTCATGCAACACAAAAAAAAATTCATGTCCACGCTATATAAAAACAGCAACATAACATGAAAACATGAATTCATTTTAATTCACTTAGTTCAATTTTTACACATACGATTTTGGACTTACAACACCGAGTCGACTATTGCACTAAAACTTAGAGCTTCTTGAACAAAACCAGCCTTAGGGGAAATATATATAACCCCTTAGATAACATCTTGTTGGCCTTATGATTTGAAACTATATGGTTTTGTTGGATTTGTCACGCTCTGCCCATTTATACCCTATCTCATTTGGTAAAATTAAACCACACTACCGTGGTTTAATACTCTATGGTTGCATAACACTTATGGAGAAAATCCATACCTAATCTACTCAATGCTTTTTATTGGCGAATATAACTTTTACATATTAGTAGGATGGTGCACATCATCGAAACCTACTAACAACTTCACATTAATAAACTAAGGAACACCTTCCTAAACTAGTCTAATCAAAGAATACCATATAAATAAACACATAAGTCAGCAATCAACTTGATGACTCCAACATATTAACTTCATACTAGTGCACAAAACCATACACATGAAAAACTAATTTAGGCTAAGCATCCGAGACATCACAAGAGGTGTCTTCCCCTACACCCCTAGACATTAGTGCGAAGAATCGTTGCCTCCTTGGAACCTCTTCACTAGGACCTTTCGGCTGAAATTTCTCCTTCCCTTTTTGTCGACCTCTAATATATGGACAATCCTTTATCATGTGAACTAGTTTTCCAGAACTGTAACAACCATTAGAGCCCCTCATACACTCTCCTCCATGATGTTTGCCACACTTTCTACAAGGTGGCCTCTCCTGAGGTGTATCTACTGCATTGTTTCTCTTAACTCTGGGCTCGGGATACCTATCATAGCAACCCTTGGATGAACTTGACTCCCCAATGTGGGAAAGTCCCTTCTTAAACCTAGGCTTATCCCTGATGTCCTTACTACTCTTCCTTGAAAAAATTTTCTCAACTTGCCTTAACCTGTTCCATTCCCTGGTATGCTTTCTCTTAATTTTTCCTCCACATGTTGGACATGGACCATAAGCCTGGAAAAGTATATGCTCGTATGCAGCATAGCTGCCTAATACTCCTTCTCGAGATTCTCAGCAATCTTAGATCCAGTGTAAACGGGAGGATTCATCCTCATAAAGTCCCTCAACCTGCTAGCTATGGTGCTTGCAAGTGGGTTCTTTCTGGGAACACCTTGTTGCTCTGCCTGGGCTATCATAGTCTGATCTTTTAAGGTGATGGCTTGGTCCATCTGTACCAAGGGTGTCCTCACTTTTCCATCTTTCAACCCAGTTGTGTTAATAAACATCTCCCATCCAGCAGCTGGAGCCTCCAATCTCTCTGCCTGAGTTTCTCCTCGTATTCATCTTTCTGAATCTCAAGAGTTGATGTTAGATACCTTTTTAACACAAAGAAATCAGACATTAGAGAAGCCAAGATAAGATCAAAAGAAAAGAATTTTTTCTATGCATCATGCAGTCTCTAATTCATGAAAGTGGTGCACTTCACTACCATGACATAGAAACTACTAGATGTGGTTGATGAGAACTTTTTATCCTCGAATTTAAGCTAATGATCTGATACCAACTTTTTCACGACCATGGGCCAAAACCCCAGAGGAGACCAGAATAGTTGACAATTCATAAAATGCAGACAATCCTACATACGTCATCGCTACTATATGTAGGTTAATTTTAGCGAAAAATTTGAAGTTTTTGTTACTTAACATTCATATTAGACATTCTACTTAAACTCATAAACGTTCACAATCAACCATCTAATATTAAGATACTCAAATGATAGAAATAGTTCAATACTTCATTAACTGTATACTTGCAAAAATGGCACCAATACAATGTCAGAAAAAAAATCAGAAAGAAATGCTAGTGGAACATACTCCACTAACTCAAACCTATCGGAAGACTTGTTGTACAATGTATTTATTCTACCTAGTGTTTTACCATGAGGTGGAATGGTCTTATTTGTGAAGAAGAAAAATGGTACTTTAATGATCTGTATATACTACAGGAAGTTGAACAAGACTACAACTAAAAATAAGTATTCTCTTCCTCATAATGATGATTTTTTTGATTAGCTTAAGGGTTCGTGAGTGTTCTCCAAGATTGACTTGAGGTAGGGTTACCATCATCTGAGTGTCACATTTGGAGAGCATACCCAGACGCGACTGGTTTCGTCATCCACTCAGACGACTAAGACAGGCCCTTGGCATTCGTCATGACATGTCATCACTTAAAATTGTGGAGATTAAATACTTTAAATACTATGTAAAGTATACTTAGACTTCATACATAACAATCATTAAAGCATACGTACGATCTTCTAAAAACATTCTCATATTAAAAACCATCTAAAGAGTACGAATCAGGACTTAGCCAATAAAAGTTAATATGACGTATAGGACTTAATACAAGATAATCAAAAACATAATGGAAATGCAAGTACTATTAAAATCTACTGAAGTCTTCGCAAGCTAGAATATGAAAAGATAGCATCACCGAACATGAGGATTTACCAAAACTTTGAGAAAGAATTCAAAGATTCTTCAATGACCTTCTTAATCTTCAATTTCCGGACCCTACATTTGTAGTAATGTAAAGTAATGGGGTTAGTACACCACATGTATTAACTATGGGTATATGCACATAACATCTAAGGGCATGCATAAAACTGATCATTTCTTATAAAGCATGCTAAGCTATAAGAAAATCTTTAGTACACATACCATAGAACTTATAAAAGTTAAGGATTCCATCAACATAAAGCATGATCATAATAAAAGACATGTTATCATAGCGTCATTTTAACATTTCATGTTCAATAGATCATATAAACATAACATACAAAAAACATACCAATGATCCCATCCCTGACCTACAAGTACAATGGTCATGTGAAGCCTCCATAACCCCACAAAACCAAATAGATAAGATAGGAGACCATAAGTAGAGTATTGGTTCATATAACTTGTAACATAAGTAGTCATCACCTCATAAAGTAATATAGGTCAATAACATGTTCATTAACGTAACCAACTTCATATAAGAGTAACAACATTTATCATATAAATCATACCTTTCATGTTACCATACTACATACCAACAATCTCCTAGGACTTCCTTTAGAGTCAACTTGTGCAATGTCTAGGTAGAGTCCCATAACCCTACCTATACTATGTAGACCCTTCAAGTCACCCTATTCAACATCCATTTACTTGTGTGTAATTTTACTTAAGGGAACATTCTCCTTAAATGACATTATACAATGTGAGTTAAACATGAAACCATGTGTCATAGAACCCCAAAGTAAAAGCATACACAACATAGCTTTCTAGGTGTATCCACAAATTAGTATCCTATGTTCGCAACTTAGTTCTAGAAATAGGAGATGTATTAGAGAATTATAGTTCTACATTAAATGGAAGCCTCTATCTTATGAGTGTCATTTTGAACCTACCTTCCAACTAGGGAAAGGACGCCTCTCATATATATTCCATCGGTGCTTAGCTTAAGTCCCTTTTTTATTAATCTTGAAGTCATCATTTATTCATAAATCTTATCATATGTAATAGGAGATTAAATCCTTGTATACACATGATCATACATCATCTTGTGTAAAGTATACAAGAGAATATCATAAATTTGCATTATCATATTATTATCATAATCTTATGATTATCATATTCACAGTCCAACATATATACATATGATCATATACATACATCGTTAACATAGTAACATCATTTATAGGCTAACTTAAACATTGTTGAGTAATCACAACTTAAGAAAACTTACCTCTTGCTTCCGTGATCCTTAGTGAAGAACTTATGTTCAAATTACAATAATCATATGAACAACATAGTGAAATACTCGATAGCATAGACAATACTAAATCTTCAACTCATAAAAAACACTAGTTAGTAATGTAGAGTAAGGAATAAGGGTCATTAAAGCGTTCATTCTAGTCATAGTCCCAATCCCAACAATTACGTGTTATCAAGTAGTAGTATAACCCGTTCAAAATCATAAATTGAGAGAGAAATCATCCATAACACGAGATTGAAACATTATTAATCAAATAATCAACAATTCGTGTGAAATCCACTAAAGAAAAAAATTATTTTTATCGATAGTCATAAATCTAGAGTTTGGAAAAAAATCTATTTTATAGAATAAAAACCCTAGAATTTGAATTTCATTAAAACTATCCTTGAGAAGAACTTTTGGTTAAAGGAATACCAATAGTGAAAAACTCATAACCTATTGACGAATAATCCACAACTTTAGGAAGAAAATCTTGAAGTCTTCATCTTCTTCCTTAAGCTCTTCTTGTTCTTCAATGGAGTTTTGAAAAGAGAGCGTTTCTTGAAAGATGAGAGAATTTTCCTTTGAATCTTATTTATGGTGTAATAAGTGTAATAAAACTGATCTATATTAAATATATAGTCAACCTATAAATTATCCAAAGGACCCTTTGCTCAAATGAATCTTTTTATGAAGTTAAATTACCATAAATACGACATTAATGAAAGTTGGAAATGGCTGCGCGTCGCGGGGTCAATATTCTTTATTTTTTAAAAAATAATTGGATAGAGGCAGTGTGGTGAGTTCTATCCTCGCATCGCGAGGCTGCCTATCAGTTCTTGAGGTTGTAGCCTGCGTGTAGGCTATGTGACGCACACCTCATGCTCCAATCTTGTTCGCGCAGGCTCCTTTGGCAGCCTACCCACCCATGTTGGGGTTCTCCACGAGGAACCTTCATGTGGTTTTTAGGGTATCGTTACCGTATGTTTGGACACTATGTACTACATTCTACCTATATAATGTCTTTTTACAAATTTTGGACTTCATCTGACACTTTGAAACCTTCACCAAACATAGGGACGTCAACTAGTTCAAATTAGCTAGTTTTCGGACGTCAAGGTCTTGGATCTAACCTTTTATAAATGAGTTTCTTACGTTAATATAGGTTAACTAGTGACCAGACTACTTTTATGGAGTTGAATAACCAGATATTTTTCCTTATTGAGTATCTTTTTTGATTGTATTTACTCATGATATCTTAGTTTATTCCATGAATGAAGTTGATCATGTTCTTCACATGAGGATTTTACTTTAGAGAATGAGAGAGGGGAAGTTATACACTGTATTCTCCAAGTGTAAGTTTTTGCTTGAGTATGTGTCTTTCTTGGATCATGTATTGACAAAGGAATGTATTATGGTTGACCTAACAAAGGTTGGGCTAACTCGGGACGTCCTAATTACCCTATCAAAATTTGAAGTTCACTGTATGGGCAGGCTATTATTGTCGGCTTGTATATATTTTATCTACCATAGTAGCTTCATTTGTTGTTTTTTATGCAGTTTTGATGATTGACAAAGAAAGATGAAACATGTTAGTCAAAACGGTCCAAAGGTACACGGTCACGAGCTGTTCAATTCGAGAAATCTTCTAAAATTAATAAAGACAAGAGTGAAGAAATAAAGGAAAGGATAATGTTACTTTTGTGACAAACCCCAAGAAAATAAACATCTGACGAATTGAATAGAAAGAATCAATGAGTTTGAGTTGAAGAAAGAGTTTAAAGAGGCAAGTAGTTCTAATTGAAGAAGGAGTTTCACTTAAAGTAGAACTCCTAATGTTACTGTTGAATTGAAGTGTTGCAGTTTGACTGCAATACAACAGAACCAATGAATGTAATTCAAAGAAGACGTCCAAAGAAGGTAGGAGTTTGAATTGATGAAGGAGTCTTACTTGAAGTAGAAGTCTACGTCAAGAGAGTTAAGTCAATAAGGAGTTTGAAGTGAACAATAACCCTATGATAAATTGTTCTTAAATAGAAGTGAAAATGTTCAGAATATGTGTGCACTTACAGAGCAAAAAAAGAGCGATTGAGAAATTCACTTTTGAAGTGCTACAAGCGAACGGAAGGAACAAATCGAAGAACCTGATCCTTTAAAGAGTTTATGTATTAGGGGTTTTTCTTTGTAAATGAATCTTGATCTAATCTTAGTTAAGTGAGTTATAAACTGAACTAGGAGTGTTTTTTTAGGGTTGTGATATTTCGATGAGTTGGGAACACATACATTCGGAGGTTTATGTTTAAGGTAAGAAATTAGTGTCAGTTCCTACGATTTCAAGAGTAGTAATTCAAATCCCTATCATGAAGTTAAGGTTAGTTGCAAAGTTTGTAATCTATCTTTTGTGGAGGCTCGTAGTTGATTTAGTGAAGTTGGAGTTAAATCCTATAGGAATATAGGTCGTGGTTTTTACACCTTTTGAGTCGGGTGTTTCGACGTAAAAATAGTGTGTTTTTACTTACTGTCTTTACTGCTTTGTTGGAACACGTTAGGCAACCTGTTTCACACTTAGGTGAAAAGTTAAAATCAGTAAATTTTTAGGTCGTGTAAAATATAACCATTGACTAAGTAGACTCAGAAGACTTGTATTTCTTTGAACTGATAAGTGTGAGGGAAACTTTTAAAAGCTGAATGAGTTATTAACCTCAACACCTATCTAAGTATTACCCAATTAAGGTGTGTTATTTGGTATATTATGTGATGCTTTGGTGTTTGTCTAGGTGGTGTATTGATGCAAGAAGGGAGAGTCATAACATATGCTTCTCAACAAGTAAATGTGAATAAGAAAAACTCGGACACTAAAGAATTGACCTTAAAGCCTAAGCACATTTAAATATCACCCGATATGACCTTATACACAAACGAAGAACGATTTAGGTCTTAGCATAGAATTTTTTGTAGTGTTAAAATATCCCTCCCTCCCCCTGTATTTTAAGAATGGAAGGGAAAGGATTTACTCCTACTATCTTTCTTACGGAAGAACTTTTCTACTACCATAGTCCGAACTTAATAGTACTGAGAGTATTGAAATCACCCTAGATCTCAAATAAGATTTTAAGCTTATTGGTCATGGGAATGACTTTCTATGAATAACAATAGAAATAGAGTTATAACCTCAACCGTTCTCAACAAAATTTCTCCTAAACTTGTGAAAAAGAATGTCATGGACGGACATGCCGAGTCATCATAGAACCTACTAAAATAACTTCATCAATACCAAGAATAAGAAGTTGGGAGTATCAGGGTAAAACTAAACAAAAATCAATGCTAATATAAAAAAGAAAGAATATAAAGCAACCCAAAACTATATCAAATAGATACCTTTGCATAATTTTAAAGTCACGAGTATAGAGATGCCTACCAAAAATAAATACAAGTCCACAAAGTAGAACATGAAAAACCGTATTAAAGACAACAACTAATATAACATACGTACAGAAAAAAACAGGTTGATCGAGGACGCCTAGTGCTCACCATTGTATATGATATTCCAAAGTTGCAAAGGATGGCATAAACGGTCATTGCTATTAGCCGGTACTAAGCCCTGCAGCACAAGAAAATGTAGAGTGTAGCATATGTACCAAAACAAAGTTACTCAATAGGCAACATAGGACGACCAAGCAAGAAAGGTAAAGATTATAACATCCATTAAATTTCTAAGTTAAGATTCAAATCATTATTCATTGGTCAATAAGATTGAACCTAGTAATTCTTAAATTTTATTAGTTGGTTAGATTAATTCTTTAGTGTGGGGATGATTTTTCATGGGAATCAAGGTCTTTAGAATCCCTGGCACAAAGTCGATTTGAAAGCTTTCATAACGATTTAGTTTCAATATGAGATATTATGTGGGTAAACTTCAAAAAATCATATCTCTTAGAACATATTGATTTAGGTGGCCCTTGACCTATCAAACCAATGGTCATTGAGTCCTTTTTACAAAAACTCCATCTTTTCTAAATCTCGAGCTTGGAGGAAGAAGTTATACCACTTTAAGTGAAGTATCTCTATTTAAAGCATCTAATTCATTTTTAGAATGGCAGATTGGTATTTTCCATTTCTTACTGATCCTAACAATGTTTTATTCACCCCATATAAGTTTATTATTAATATTAGATAAATTTTTTATGTTTCTAAATACTTACAGATTCATAGCGGAGTTTCAAGAGTTCTTTGAAGAACTAGGTTACTTTTGACTCTTATGATTTTCTAGACCTAGGGGCAAGTTTGTCTTTTATATCTCTTTATGTTACCAATAAGTTTGAATTTCTTCCTCAGAAATTTATGAACCCTTTTTTGTTTTATATACCTGTTTGGAAGTCTATTCTTACAAAACGAGTCTATCATGATTGTCTTATTTCAATCAATCACAAGAAAACCATGGCTGACCTAGTATAGTTAGACATGGTAGAATTTGATGTAATTTTAGATATTGTCTGGCTTCATTCCTGTTATTCATTAATAGATTGTAGAACAGGAGTTGTCATGTTTCACATTTCTAATGAGCAAGTTATAGAGTGGAGTAGTTGTTCATCAGTGCCTAAGGATCATTTTATTTCGTACCTTAAGGAGAGAAAGTTAGTTTCAAAGTGTTGTATTTATCACCTAGTCCAAGTTAATGACTAAAGTACTAAGGTACCTCCCATTCAGTCATTTCCTTTGGTAAAAGACTTTCCAGAAGTCTTTGATGTTGAATAACAAAGTGTCCCACTTTAGTGAGAAATATATTTTGAAATAGACATCATTCAAAATATTTGTCCTATATCTATTCCTCCATATAGAATGGCACCACAAGAGTTAAAATAGTAGAAAGAACATTTGAAACATTTTTCAGATATGGGTTTCATTCGAGCACGTGTCTCACCTCGGGGCGCTCTACTCTTATTTGTGAGAAAGAATGATGTCTTACTTAGGATGTGTATAGCCTACCGTCAATTAAAGGTTACCATTAAGAATATGTTTCCTCTTCTAAGATGATATATTCGATCAACTAAAGGGTACCTGTTTTTCGAGAGTAGACCTCATATCTGGCTACCATTACTTTAAAGTTAGGATATTTTGAAGATAACTTTTACAACCAGAGATGGGTATTATGAGTTTTTGTTCATGTTATTTTGTTTAGCTAATGCACTATCATCATTAATGGACCTTATGAACAGAATCTTTAAACCTTATATAGATATGTTTGTTACCTTATTCATAGTTGACATACTAATCTATTCAAGAAATGAAGAAGATCATGCTAGCCATCAAAGAATAGTCTTTCAGACTTTTAAAAGTAAGGAGTTATATACTAAGTTCTCAACATGTGTGATTTGGCTTAATTTCCACATAGTATCCGGCTATAGAATTAGAGTTGATACCCAAAGGATAGAAGCAGTTCAGAGTTGACCTAGAATCACGTCTCTAATAGATATAAGGAGTTTCTTGGGTTTGGATGGCTACTATAAAAGGCTTGTTAAGGGGTTTTTGTCTATCTCATCTCCTTTGACAAAGATGACATAGAAGACTATTAAGTTTCAATTTTACAAAGCTTATGCATAAAACCTCCAGCAATTGAAAAAGAGGTTGACTATTTCCCCGATTTTGACTTTACCGCAAGGTACTCAAGGCTTTGTGGTGTAATATGATGCATTTAGAGTTGTTTTGGATTGTGTTATAATGCAGAATGGAAAGGTTACAACTTATGCCTCCAAGTAGTAGAAAATTCATTAGAAGAATTATCCAACCCATGACATAGAATTGGTTGATGTAATTTTTGCTTTAAATATATGGCGACACTACTTGTATGGTGTTCGTGTTAATATATTCACTAATCACAAGAGCTTACAATATGTGTTCCCCATTAAATAGCTCAATATGAGAAAGAGGAGGTGGTTATAATTACTCAATGATTATGACAATGAGTATTCTTTACCATCCAGTTAAGGATAATGTGGTTGTTGATGCTTTAAGCAGGATATCTATGGGGAGCACCGCCCATTTTGAGCAAGAAAAGAGGGATTTAGCCAAAGATGTGCCCAAATTTGAACGCATATGAGTCAGACTTATAGATTTCACAGAAGGAGGAATAGTGGTGACCGATGGGGTAGAATCATCACTACTGTTATAGGTTAAATAAAAACAAGACCAAGACCTCATTTTGGTTGATTTGATATGTTTTTAAGCAAAGTGTATTAGCTTACGAAAAAGGGGGAGATGGTGTGTTGAAGTAGCAGGGTAGGTTGTGCATACAAACGATGGAAGGGTTCCAAGAGAGGATCATAAAGGAAGCACATAGCTCGTGATATATCATCCATATGGGTTTGACAAATATTTACCATGATTGAGAGAGGTATATTGGTAGGATGATGTAAAGAAGGGAATTACTGAATTTGTTACCAAGTGTCTAAATTTTCAGCAACTAAAAGTAGAGCACCAAAGTCATGGAGGGATGACTTAAAATATAGAACTTCCAGAATGGAAGCGGGAGATGATTAATTTGGACTTCATCACAGGGTTACCAAGGTCTCACATGCAGCATGATTCAATTTGGGTAGTTGTAGATACAATGAAAAAATCAACCGAATTTAAAACGATAAAAACTTTTCATTCGGTAGAGCGTTCTAGAAAGTTAAACATTCAAACGGTTGTGAGACTTCATGGAGTCCCCATTTTTATCATTTCAGATAGAGGTGCACAATTTTTTGCACAATTCTTGAAATGTTTCAAGAAAAGTTTGGGTTTAAAAGTGAACTTAAGTTCTGCTTTTCATCCTTACATGGATGGGAAAGGAGAGAGTACAATCATGATATTGGAAGATATATTGAGGGCTTGTTTGATCTATTTCAAGGGAAATTGGGATGATCACCTACCTCTCATTGAATTCTCTTACAACAATAGTTATCATTCAAACATCTAAATGGTTATATAGGAAGCTCATTATGAGAGAAGATGTACATCTCCTATTGGGTAGATTGAAGTTGGTGAAGCATGACAGTAGGAAGAAAGAGTTAATCAAGCTATGGAGAAGGCGAAGGTGATTCAAAAGAGATTGAAAATTGCACAGAGTCGTTAAAAATCAAACACAAATGTTAGTCGAAAGCCGTTTGAGTTTTAAAGAATGATTAGGTATATTTGAAGGTTTCACCTATGAATGGTTTTACGAAGTTTCATGAGAAGGGAAAACTTACTCCCTAGTATATTGGACCTTATCGCATAGCCAAAAGTATTGAAAATGTAGCTTATAAGTTAGAGCTACCACAAGAGTAAGCAGTAGTTCATCGGTATTTTACATCTCTTTGTTGAAAAAGTTCATGGGGACCCTTTATTTATTATACCAACTAAGAATGTTGGGAATAAAGATAACCTATCTTATGAGGATATTCCAGTTCAGATTTTAGATCGCCATGTTTATAAGTTGAGAACAAAGAAGGTTACATTAGTCAATGTCCTATGGTGGGAAAAATTTATTGAAGAAGATACGTAGGAAGCTAAAGAGTATATCAAGAAAAGATATCCACCTCTCTTTGAATTCGGAGAAGATGCAGTTTAAGATACTAATTCTCTTCTTAGTATTATATAAGTATTGAGTAAGCATGTTCTCACTTACTTTTGTTTGATTGAATGTTGAACTTGATGTTGCTATGCTAAGCTTAGTGAAAGCAATCTCATTAGAGGCGAATGGTCTCAAGAGGGAGATATTGTAACATCTTTCAACTTTAAATGACTAAGAATAATCTAAGAAACTAAAAATATAATTTTTTTGTAAGGAAAGGGAAAAATTTAGAAAATTTGTGTAAGTTAAGAAAATGAGTTTTTCATCATTTTCCAATAACCATAACATCTAGCTGCGGATGAGTTAGAGGTAGTTCGTGATATGGTTGGAAAGCCCTTGGAAAGATCTTTTCAACTCCGCGGAGTTTGCAAACTTTTGATATCATATGAGTAAGTTATGCCTGTCGGAATACTAATTGTTGGATTCAGAAAAGTCCAAATTCGAATTTAAAGAAGGGCAAACTAGTCTTTTGTCTAAATAATTTCCTGATTTATTTTTATGGGACTATTGGGGTAAAAGAAACTAAATTAGTTTAGTTTGAGAAAGTTAGAATTACGCATAGGGCTTTGAGATGAGAGAAAAAAAGAAAGAAATGGACAAAACTCAATAATTTGCCAAAAACGTCAAAGCTTTGCTAGTTGAATTCGTCGGGGGTGATTCCTGTAAAGGTATTTGAGATAATTTAATGTGAGGACCATTTACCCACACGCCAAACTTTTTTCAATTTAGTAATTGGTGATTTGTTTACATGTTGGTAGGTGAAGTTCTTGAAGTACATTATCGAATTCTTGTTGGTTGATTTGTTGAATGCATAGTGTTAATTTGATTCATAATTCTGGTTCTTTTTTAGTAAAATCTATTCGATATTGTGGGTACTAATGTCCTATGTTTTTTGGAAAATAACCATTGAAGTTTAGAGGGTATAGAGATGAAGGAGAAAGGTCGGAGAAATTCTAGGCAGGGGCTAGAGCGCCACGTCTGCTAGAGTGCCACAATATTTCTTCTGAGCTTTGGCCTCTGGCGCATTGCGCCAACCAAAGAGCCATAGAAAGTTCTCAAATCTTTGAGGGATGGCACTCATGTGTTTCAGAGTGTCAGGGCTTCGGTTCTCCCCATTATTCCCCCACCGTTTCGTATTAATTCATAAGTGATGTACCTATGTTTTTTAGGTTACTCCAACACTCTAAGGTACATCTAAGCATCATGAAGTTCAAACACTCTAAGAAATTTTTTTGAACAATATGTTTCTTAAAATTAGTACTTATTGTTCCAAGTGCATCACTAATCGCATTTTAAGCATCAATATAAGACATGTTAAACTCCTAAATATATGTTTGTATTCCTGGATTCACATTCAAATTGTAGTCATTAATCATCATATTTCCAATACCTATATCAAACATTATTTTGTTATCTAAATATGTTTTTTAATGAGCTACGTTGATTTCCAAGTTGTATTCACTATGAGTATGACGACCCCAAGTGTTAAATGTCGAGTAAGGCCTATGAGTAATGTTTCCTATAATTGGGTGTTGTTGTCTTTGTGAACCAAACTTTTCCAATAATGGTCTATACTGATGTTGTTGAACCACACCACAAAACCAAACATTTCCAATAATGATCTATACTGATGTTGTTAAAGCATACCACCAACATTTATATTAATTGAAAAAAATGGGTTATTTAATGAATTCTCAATGTTGGAATTGTGGGGTTGTACTTGAAATTTTGGAGGATAGAGTTTTTCTTGAATTGAACTCTCCCCACTAGCAAAAATGTTTCTAGCATTGGCATTTCAAAATTGAAACTCTAGTGCTCTTTGGATTTTATTAGGAATAATATTTTTAAGACAGGGCATTGTCCCATATTTTCTATTGCTACTCTTTGTTGAGCTTCACATAAAGATTTTTGGCCTGATGTACGATGACTACTTTTGCACTCTTCTAGGGATCTCGAATTGTTGAAAGGATATTTCTTATATATTGTTTTAAGAATTGTGGCACTTCTAGAACATCTAATGAAATTGGAGCTACATTTAGTGGTAGTTCCATTTAACCACACACATAACTTGTTTCAATTCAGTGATTGGTGAGTTGTTTGCATGTTAGTATGTGAAGATCCTGAAGAACATTGTCGAATTCCTGTTACTTTAGTTGTTGAATGCCTAGTGTTCATTTGATTTGTAAATCTGGTTTGTTTTTTGATATAAATATTTTGGGTATTGAGGATACTAATGTTCTAAGTGGTTAGGAAAAGAACTATGGAAGTTTACAGGGTTTAGAGATGAAAAATGAAGGAGAATGGTCGGAGATTTTCTAGGTAGCGGCTGGGGCGCAGCGCCTGCCAGAGTGCCACAAAAGTTCTTTTGAGCTTTTGCCTATGGCGCGTTGCTTAATACAATGTGCCACAAAAAGTTCTCTAAACATTGAGGGTTGGAGTCTCTTGCCTCTCAGAACGCCAATGAAGTCAGTTCTCATTATTCTTCCCCTACCTTTTCGTACTAATTAATAAGTGATGTAGTTATGTTTCCTAGTTGATTCCATCACTCTAAGGTACATATAAACATCATGAAATTAACCATAAATATAAGATCATGAACCTTGAATCCATAATGTAATTCAAGGAAAGTTAAGATCAAATTTAAAGAAGCTAACAGTAAATTTTAAAAGTTAAGAACCAAGTCAAAGTATGTTCTCAAAGTTTTCAACAGTCTTTATTAAACATTTTAACTTTTTATAAGCATGGATTTGCAAATTATACAAAGAGTAAAGAGGTGTTCATTTGTCAATAGTTAATAGGAAACTAAGTATTCTCTAAGAGTTGCAAACATTTTCACATTTTGAGAAAGAAAGAAATATGAGACTTCCAAAAGAGCCTTTGGCTAGTTAAAGTAAAGAGGAAACTATGATTTCCAAGAGAGCTTTTAAAGTTAAGTTTAAGTAATTAACTCAAACCAGAGAAGAAGTTGTTTAAAAACCATATGAAGTAAATATGTTTTTGAGTAGTATTTAGTTAAGGTATTCTTGAGTTGACTAGAGCCAAGATAAGTGTTCCTTCTAACAACTTTAAAGCTTAAGTTGTTTTAACATTTAAAACCGCGTACCCGTACGTTCAATGTACTGATGCGTGCTGGATGTAATATTATGATATAGACGTAGGTAACAAGGACCATCATCGTCCAGCGCCTATTAGATCAAACCGTACACTCAGAGTATAGTCTTATATTTAGTTATAAATTAGAGTAAGGGTTAGGGTGGATTTTAAATGGAACAGGCTAATGGGTATTAAATTGCATGATTTTCCATGGTGGATACTGATGTTTATTGGTCATGTCACCAAAAAAACACATGGCATGCTCGGTGGCATTAGTAAAAGTTAGGGTATTTATAAGCCAACAAAAAAAGTGGGGTATTTTTTAGCCAAAACAAACAAATAATATTTTTGTTCTATTTCAGATAGTTAAGTGTTATTTTTGACCTTTTTAATTTTCGAATAAAAGTTTTTCTTTTAATATAAAGGACTGTGTTTTCTTCCTTCTAAGAAAGTTCTTCAATATACACCTATTATTATATACATTTGATAGCGCACCAATCTTTAAGATACAATTATTTTCTCTCGTAATTTAAAAGTAATAATTTAGATCTACTTTAATGATTACTAGTGAAATAATATGTTTATCTTATGTTAACTATAACGATCAATCAATTAATTCATCTATTAATTTTTTTTATAAAATTGGCTATTTTCGTAATATTTTTGAAAAATAAGTTTCAAACTTGAAAGGTAATGATAATACCACCACTATTTAGCTTCTCATACTCTACATACATAGATTCAATCATTTATAAAAAATAATATAGTAAATATTTTTTTTCGGTAAATATTTCTATGATTGAGATCTATTACAATATAAGTTGATTAATATGTGCAACTGCATAACCAAAAGAGTTACATATAACTTGAAAATTATGATGGAATTCAGATATGAGAAACGAACGAATCATCATTGTAACTGCAGTTCGTTTATCTTCAGTAGCAATGGAAATGCTCTCCAACGGAAAAAATTGATGTGATTACAATCTGTGCTCATTCACCAAATTTAGATTCTTTTAAACTCTTCGCTAAAGTTCTGATGTAGGGTATAATTTCACTATGTAAGTATTTATTCTACTAATCCACTTCTCACATCTATTGTGAGAAATGTCAATAACACTTATAAATACTACAAAAATTGACCAAAAAATTTGCTATTAATATATAATTAAATTCTTTAGAGCTAAAGAATTTTTTGCAATTCACTTAATGAGTAGCAATGAATATTTTGTTGCTTAGTGACATTAGTGATTTTTTTTATGTCTATTTTATTTAGTAATTGATAAGTTAGTACTTTGGAACACAACTTTTATAGTGAATATTATTGAAATTAACTATTCATATAGTATTTAATACAATTAAAGTTAATTGTCAACTTCTTGAAATAATTATGCAGTTCTATGGGATGAATTCAACGAACCAAAGTCTTAGAAAGAAGGACCATATTTTTTTTCTACAAAGGTCACTAAACAAGAAAATGGTGAAACACTTGCGTCGATTTGTATTGAGGAGAAAATTAAAAAGAGAGAGCGGAAAAAGAATCAGAAGACGGAGGCAAGATGATTATTAATTATGTTGATACAATTAATATGGGTGGAGATGATGAAAAAATATTTAAACAAACAAATGGTGTGACCAATATTGAGTAACATAGAAATAATATTCATGAAGTTGAGGACAATATCTTAATGAATGGAAAATATAAGCGGAGGAGGATATTGTCTTCAACATCATAAGTATTATTTCTATTCTCCTAAATATGAGGTACACCATTAGTTCTTTAAGCAGTTCTTCATTATCCCCACCCCTATTATTTGTATCAATATCATCAACAATAATCTTGTCTCCATCTTCTGATCATTTTTCCGCTCTCTCTCTCTTTCTATTTTTTCTTTTCAATACCAATTGCCATAAGTATTTCACAATTTTTCATTTAGTGGCCTTTGTAGAATAAAGCATGCTCCTTTTTTCAAAACATTTTTTTCTAATAGTTCATTGTATTCATTAGATATAATTACATAATTCTTTCAAGAAGTTGACAATTAGAATTTAATTCTATAAAACACTATATAAATAGGTAATTTCAAGCATATTCCCTATAAATGTTGTGTTACAAAATAATAACTTATCATTTAATAAATAAAATATATTAAAAACAAATAAGTAATGTGACTAAACAACAAAATATTCAATGCTACTCATGATAACTATTAGTGAATTGTACGAAATTCTTTAACTTGAAATTGAATTACATATTAATAGCAAATTTTTACCTGATTTTCGTAGTGTATTCATCAAGGTAAATGATTGTTCTCACAACAGATGTCATAATTGGAAGAATAGAATAATTACTTACGTAGTAAAATTAAATCAAAGATCACAACTTGAGCCAATAGTTTAAAAGAAAATTAATTTGGTAAATGAAAACTGATTATTATCACATCAATTATTTTCTCTCATTTGGAGAGCATTTCCATTGCTTCTGAAGATGTACAAACTGTAATAACTGCATCGATGCATCTTAAAAGAAATATATATATATATATTTGGGTGTAGGGCGCCATCCCCTAATATCAGATAGTACATCTGGGCGCACCGCTCCAGCCCTTTGGGCGTATCTGGGGCACGCCATGCCCGCCCCTCTCCATACAACATTTTAATGTATTTTGCCTCTCGTTTTCTGAGCTTAAATTTTTCATAATTGATTTCTTTTCTCAAGTCTTCCTTTTATTTTATTATCCAACATAAGTTAACACTAATACACTTAAAACAAAACTAAAAAAAAATCAATTTCATCTCAAGAAATCATCAAAACTCCAAGAAGACAAGATCTACAATGAACCTCAAGAACACGTAACAAGAACTTAAATCCTTCATCTCTTTGAAAATGAAATTACACTGAAAACAACATGTTTGGCATGTGGGTCAACATCCCAAACACTATGTAAGCTTACATACCTCTTCGGGATTAGACCCAAGGCGAATTTCCCCAACAGGACGCTAGCAATCTCGACGAACGCTTGATCTTCTCCTCTTTTCTCTTCTTTTCTCTTCTTGTCTTTTCTTGAACTCTCAACTAACACCCAAGAGTTCTTTTGGATTATGAAACTAAACCTAAAAGGATTATAACCCTAAAATATAACTAAAAATGAGTTAAATATGATTGGGTAAGGAAAGTACAAAAAATACCCCTCACTATTTTTGCTAACTTTCCTTAACTGGACAGCCTGACTTAAAAAAGTTATATCTCACTCATTTTTTTCGAAATTTAACAAATTTGGTGGCGTTGGAAAAATAATTAAAAGATATTTCCGATGGTATCTTATAGAGAAAGAAACTAAATAATTCTGTACTGGGAGTTATGGTCATTTGAATTTGAACTAAAACACTATTTCAAATTTTATTCTTTTTGGAAATAAGGTTTCTGAATCTACTAATTTTACCTTAATACTCAGGAAAATTTTAATTCTTTCTTAAAATCTCACTTACCTGTCACGACCCAAAATGGGCCGCGACTGGCACCCACACTTATCCTACTATGTGAGCGAACCAACCCATCCAATTCCCAACGTTTCAACCATAAATAACAAAATATAATGCGGAAGACTTAAAATTCGTTAATGAAAATCGATTTAATAACTTATAAAAACTCAATACTATTTATTCTCAAAATCTGGAAGTCATCACCACAAGAACATCTATCCTCAAATTACTAATCTAAGAGTATCTAAGAAGCTAAAATAAGTAAAAAGCTAGTCCATGCCGGAATCTCAAGGCATCAAGACATGACGAGGAAGATCCAGTCCAAGCTAGAAGCAATATCTCACCCTGAAATCTGGCTTGATGAAGAGTGGCTAGAGTTGCGGCTGAGTTGAAGACGATGGCACGTTTGTTGCACACCACAATGACAAAGAGAGAACATACAAGTAGGGGTCAGTACAAAACACGAGTACTGAGTAGGTATCATCGGCCAACTCAAAATAGAAAACCGTATATATCAAATAATATCATAAATCAACTACAATACTCAATATGTAGCAACAAAAAGTTTTATATTCATTAATAAGCGCCGCCAAGTTCACCCATGAGGACTTAAGCCTCAATGCCATACCCATTTGGGAATTAGGTTCATTAGATTGAGTGTATTAACGTCTTTCAAGATTCATTATGCTTATTTCTCTCGTGTCGGTACGTGATACTCCGATCCCCTAATTCTACGTGTCGGTTCGTGACACCCAATCCACTAATACTACGTGTCGGTTCATGACACCCGATCACCTAATTCTACGTGTCGGTTCGTGACACCCGATCAACTAATACTACGTGTCGGTTCGTGACACCCGATCCCCTAATTCTACGTGTCAGTTCGTGACACCCGATCCCCTAATTCTACGTGTCGGTTCGTGACACCCGATCCCCTAATACTACGTGTCGGTTAGTGACACCCGATCCCCTAATACTACGTGTCGGTTCGTGACACCCGATCCCCTAATACTACGTGTCGGTTCGTGACACCCGTTACACTAATCTCATCACTTTAGTTCATCAAGCCTTCTTTTATACCAAGGCAGCATCAATCTCATTAACAAGACAGATTAGGGTTTTTCAAGATTTAGGATTCAATAGCTTCATCATGCTTATTTTATCACAATTTTGTAATCTCATTTATACAAGCATACAATTAAGCATGTAGGAGGGTTTACAATACTACTCAATACATATCATTCGCTATTAAGAGTTTACTACGAATAGCATAAAAACCATAACCTACCTCCACCGAAGAATTGTGATCAAGCAAGCAAATTCCCCAAAGATTTGTTTCCTATTCGTTTCTCCCCTTTCTCTCTCTGTTCTTTCTATTTTTCTTATTCAAAGCCCTTTTTCTTTTACCCTAATAATCATATAATTAAGTATAAAAGATGTATAAAATAACCCACTAATTAATTTAAGGTTATCTCCTTTAACCCTCAAGAATTGGATTACTAATATTCAATGACTAATTTTATAATTATAAACAGGAATAGTCAAAAACTCCCCTTAAAACATTTAAAAGAAATCCGACCCAGCTTGGGATTACGCAGTCTGTGACGGGCCGTCGTGCCTGCGACGTCCCGTCCTGCTGCTTCTGTCACAGAGTTCAGAGACCAGATTTCAGAAAAAGGTCTGTGACGGCCCGTCATGCATGAGACGGTCCGTCCTGCCACCCCGTCGTGACGTTCAGAGAGTCGATCTCAGTTCCCAAATTTTCAGATTCTAAGTGTTTTGGAACGAGACCCCCTCGACGGTCTGTCGTGCCCATGACGGTCCATCGTGGGGTTCGTCGACTCAGCCAGTTTTTCCAGAATTAAAATTTGCTGCTCAAAACGACTAAACAGGTCGTTACAATAGATACCAATTTACCCATCGTTCGTCCTCGAACGATCATATGAAGAAAAAAAACGGCAAAAGGGAGTACCTGAATCTGTAAACAAATGTGGGTATCATTCTTGCATATCAGCCTCCTTCTCCCAAGTGGACTCTTCAACTGGTCGATTCTTCCATTGAACTTTGATGGATGCAATCTCCCTTGATATCAACTTGCGAATTTCTCTATCTAGAATGGCAAAAGGCTCCTCCTCATAAGTCAAATTTTCATCAAGCAGAATTGAGTCCCAACGAATGATGTAGTTTCCATCCCCATGGTATCTTTTAAACATAGACACATGAAATACCGGGTGCACTCCTGACAGCCCTAGAGGCAAGTCTAATTCATAATCCACCTCCCCTACTCGCTTCAGAACTTCAAATGGACCAATACACCTCGGGCAACTAAGCTTACCTCTTTTACCAAACCACATCACCCCTTTCATGGGCAAAACTTTCAGCAAGACTTGCTCACCTTCCATGAACTCCAAGTCCCTAACCTTTCGATCTGCATACTCCTTTTGCCTACTTTGAGCCGCTAAAAGCTTTTCTTGAATAGATTTCACCTTCTCTAATGAATCCCTCAAAAGGTCAGTACCCCAAGGTCTAACCTCGAATGCATCAAAACAACCAATGGGAGACCTACATCTCCTCCCATACAATGATTCGAAAGGAGCCATATCAATACTTGAGTGATAGCTATTATAGTATGAAAACTCTGCTAAGGGTAAGAAGTTATCCCAATGACCACCGAATTCTATCACACATGCACGAAGCATATCTTCCAACACCTGAATTGTTCGCTCAGACTGCCCATCGGTCTGAGGGTGAAATGCAGTACTAAGGTCCAACCTAGTACCCAATTCAGCATGCAATGTTCTCCAAAACTTAGAAGTAAACTGCGTACCTCTATCTGATATGATGGAAAGTGGAACTCCATGAAACCGAACAATTTCTGAGATGTAGAGTCTGGCTAACTTCTCTGCATTGTAAGTCACCTTAAACGGAATGAAATGAGCAGACTTAGTTAATCTGTCCACAATTACCCAAATAAAATCAAACTTGCCCAATGTCTTTGGAAGACAAACCACGAAGTCCATTGCAATTCTCTCCCACTTCGATTCAGGAATGGGCATTCTCTGAAGTGTTCCTCCGGGCCTCTGGTGTTCATACTTTACTTGCTGACAATTTGGACATTTTGCAAGAAAATCAACAATGTCGCGCTTCATTCTACTCCACAAAAAGTGTTGCTTTAGGTCACGGTACATCTTGGTTGCACTAGGATGTATAGAATATCCGGAACTATGAGCCTCTGTAAGAATAGTGTGGATCAAATCATCGACACGGGGCACACATACCCTTCCCTTAATTCTCAGAACACCTTCCTCATCCATTATTGCTTCTTTAGCCTCTCCTCGCAACACCTTATCTCGGATCCGAATCAGTTTCTCATCAGTAAACTGCTTTCCCTTAATTTTGTCAAGAAAGGAAGATCTTGCCTCCACACTGGCAAAAAATCCCCCCTTATCATTTACTTCCAACCTCATAAGGTCATTAGCCAGATTCTGAACCTCTGTAGCCAATCGGCGTCTAGAGACTTGTAAGTGGGCTAAACTACCCATGCTCCCTGCTTTTCTACTTAAGGCGTCTGCCACAACATTAGCCTTTCCTGGGTGATACAAGATGGTAACATCATAATCCTTCAATAGCTCCATCCACCTCCTCTGTCTCAAATTCAAATCTTTATGAGTAAAGACATACTGTAGGCTACGATGATCCGTATAGACTTCACACTTAACCCCATATAGATAGTGTCTCCATTGCTTTAATGCAAACACCACCGCAACCAACTCTAAATCGTGGGTCGGATAATTACGTTCATGCACCTTTAATTGCCTCGAAGCATAAGCAATTACATTTTTCTCTTGCATTAGCACGGCACCCAACCCAGAATAGGATGCATCACAATAAACAAAGAAGTTCTTACCCTCTACTGGCAAGGTAAGGATAGGTGCGGTAGTCAGCAAGGTCTTGAGTTTCTGAAAGCTTTCCTCACATTCATCCGACCATACAAATGGAACATTCTGCTTAGTCAAGTTCGTCAATCGGGAAGCAATAGAAGAGAATCCCTTGACAAATCGACGGTAGTAACTGGCTAAACCACAAAGCTTCTTATTTCTGACATATTAGTAGGTCTTACCCAATTCTTCACTACTTCGATCTTAGAAGGATCCACCATCACTCCATCCTTAGAAACCACGTGCCCCAAGAAGGACACCGAATCTAGCCAAAACTCACACTTGGAGAATTTGGCATAAAGCTTTTTCTCCCTCAACATTTTCAACACAATTCTGAAATTCTCCTCATGTTCCTTCTTACTCTTGGAGTATATCAGTATATAATCAATAAATACGATCACAAAGAGATCAGATATGGCTTAAAAATCTCGTTCATCAAGCTCGTGAGAGTAGCAGGGGCATTCGTTAGCCCAAAGGACATTACCAAGAATTCATAATGCCCATAACTGGTTCGAAAAGCAGTCTTTGGGACATCTGCTGCCCGTATTTTCAATTGATGATAACCAGGCCTCAACTCAATCTTAGAGAAGACACAAGCACCTTGTAACTGATCGAACAGATCATCAATGCGAGGAAGAGGATACCTGTTCTTAACAGTTACTTTATTTAGTTGCCGGTAATCTATGCACATCCGAAGACTCTCATCTTTCTTCTTTACAAACAAAACAGGAGCACCCCAAGGGGATGCACTTTGTCTAATAAAGCCTTTCCCTAACAATTCTTGAAGTTGGGCTTTTAACTCCCTTAACTCTGCTGGAGCCATTCTATAAGGGGGTATGGAAATGGGGCGAGTACCCGGTTCAAGATCGATGCAGAAGTCAATATCTCTATCCGGTGGCATACCAGGAAGGTCTGCAGGAAACACATCTAAAAACTCGCGGACTATCGAAACCGACTCAATTGAAGGTACTTCGGTAGTATCATCGCGGAGGTGTGCCAAGAAAGCTAAACAACCCTTACTAACCATTCTCTTAGCATGAAGAAATGAGACGATACGAACCGGATTGGAAGTGTAGTCACCCTCCCACACTAACGGATCTGTCCCAGGCTTGGCTAACGTCACAGTTTTAGCATTACAATCCAAGATTGCAAAATTTGGAGAAAGCCAAGTCATACCCAGAATTACATCGAAATCAACCATTTCTAAGATAACCAAGTCTACATAAGTATTGCTCCCCACAAAAATTACAAGACATGACCTATACACCTTTTCAACTATCACAGACTCACCCACCGGAGTAGAAACACGAATAGGTATGTCAAGCAATTCACAATGTAATTTAAGACCATTACCAAATGAGGAAGATACATATGAAAATGTAGAGCCAGGGTCAAATAATACAGAAGCCATACAATCACAAACCAAAAGATTACCTGTGATAACAGCATCTGATTTCTCCGCTTTTGACCGCCCAGGGAAAGCGTAACAATGAGCCCTATCACCTGTCTGCTCGTTTCCCCTACCATGTGGTGTTGTAGTAGCTCCAGTTTGCCCGTTACCCCAGCAATTTTGGTGACCACCATTACCTCGGCCACCGTGTTCACCAGAAAAACAGCCTCTACCATGACCACCTCTACCTCTAGATATTGGGGGTCTATAACTCTGTTTTGGACAATTTCTCCTAATATGTCCAGTCTCCCCACCTCCATAACACTCCCTAGAGTCAAGAATAGGTCTCTCAGAGAAGTGTTGACCGGTCTGAGGTGGACCCCCAACTACTGTCTGTAGTGAAGACTGAATTGGTCGGACCGAGTAACCTCCTGAACCCTGTCCTCTAGAGTAAGAACCATTAAACTCACCTCCCTTTCGAAACCTTTTTGATGTCGATGCCATGGTTAAGTCATCTGGCTTCACTCCTTCCACTTCTATCACGAAGTCTACCACTTCTTGAAAGGATTTTGCCGTAGCCGCTACCTGTAGGGCTGAAATCCGCAATTCTGACCTCAACCCCTTCACAAAACGGCGAATCCGCTCTTGTGGACTGAAACAAAGTTGGGTGTCATACCTGGATAATGCACAAAACTTAGCTTCATATGGAGTAACCGACATCCTACCTTTCTCTAGGCTCAAGAACTCATCTCTTTTCCTATCTCTTAAAGTCCGGGGAATATACTTCTCCATAAACAAGCTAGAGAACGACGCCCAAGTCATAGGTGGTGCCTCTGTTGGTTGACACTCAACATGTGACCGCCACCACATTTTGGCGTTCCCTTGAAACTGATAAGTCACAAACTCAACACCAAACCGTTCTACTATACCCATCTTGTGTAGTAGCTCATGACAGTCAACCAGAAAATCATAGGCATCCTCAGATTCAGCACCCTTGAAGACTGGAGGTTTCAATTTCAAGAACTTACTGAAAAGTTCATGCTGATCATTTGTCATTATAGGCCCTGTAGTCAAACGAGGAAACATGCCTATTTCCAATGAGGCATCCATGCGGGGAGCCATGGTAGCCGCATGTTGTACCTCCGGAACCTGAGGTGCCGGTGCGGAAAACACTGGAGGTGTCTGGCCCGGATCAAATAACCCGCTAAGATAAGCAAGAACCTGATTGATCATCTCTGGGGTAGGTTGGGGTGGCAATCCCTCATTCTGTACTTGTTGATTTTCCCCATCCTCACCTTCTCTTACCACTTCCTCAGTTGGTAGAGGAGTCACCGCCCTAGTACCAGATGGGCTAGGTGCTCGTCCCCTTCCTCTAGAGGACGTCCTCCCACGACCTCTTCCACGGCCTCTTGTCACTACTTCTCTCCGAGCTACAGCCCTAGTGGCTGGTTCAGACGCTTCTTGTCTTGCCGATGTTGGTGTTGGCGTAGTCGTTGTTGCTGTAGTTCTAACCATCTGCGAAATAGAGTGAAGAGGTCAGATACCAATTTGTATCACCTAGATACCAATTGGACCCAAGTAATAGCACGAAAGAAAGAAAGAATGGAATTTTCCTAAAGTCCTATGGCCTCTCAAAGAAAAGTAAAGGCGTCCCCCTACCGTTCCTTAAGACTCTACTAGACTCGTTCTTGTGTGATGAGACCAACTAACCTAATGCTCTGATACCATGTTTGTCACGACCCAAAACGGGCCGCGAATGGCACCCACACTTATCCTACTATGTGAGCGAACCAACCCATCCAATTCCCAACGTTTCAACCATAAATAACAAAATATAATGCGGAAGACTTAAAATTCATTAATGAAAATCGATTTAATAACTTATAAAAACTCAATACTATTTATTCCCAAAATCTGGAAGTCATCACCACAAGAACATCTATCCTCAAATTACTAATCTAAGAGTATCTAAGAAGCTAAAATAAGTAAAAATCTAGTCCATGCCGGAATCTCAAGGCATCAAGACATGACGAGGAAGATCCAGTCCAAGCTAGAAGCAATAGCTCACCCTGAAATTTGGCTTGATGAAGACTGGGGAGAGTTGCGGCTGAGCTGAAGACGATGGCACGTTTGCTGCACTCCACAATGACAAAGAGAGAACATACAGGTAGGGGTCAGTAAAAACACGAGTACTAAGTAGGTATCATCGGCCAACTCAAAATAGAAAACAGTATATATCAAATAATATCATAAATCAATTACAATACTCAATATGTAGCAACAACAAGTTCTATACTCATTAATAAGCGCCGCCAAGTTCACCCATGAGGACTCAAGCCTCAATGCCATACCTATTTGGGAATTAGGTTCATTAGATTGAGTATATTAACGTCTTTCAAGATTCATTATGCTTATTTCTCTCCTGTCGGTACGTGACACTCCGATCCCCTAATTCTACGTGTCGGTTCGTGACACCCAATCCACTAATACTACTTGTCGGTTCGTGACAACCGATCCCCTAATTCTATGTGTCGGTTCGTGACACCCGATCCACTAATACTACGTGTCGGTTCGTGACACCCGATCCCCTAATTCTACGTGTCGGTTCGTGACACCCGATCCCCTAATTCTACGTGTCGGTTCGTGACACCGGATCCCCTAATACTACGTGTCGATTCGTGACACTCGATCCCCTAATACTACGTGTGGGTTCGTGACACCCGATCCTCTAATACTACGTTTCGGTTCATGACACCCGTTATAATAATCTCATCACTTTAGTTTATCAAGCCTTTTTTTATACCAAGGAAGCATCAATCTCATTAACAAGACAGATTAGGGTTTTTCAAGATTTAGGATTCAATAGCTTCATCATGCTTATTTTATCACAATTTTGTAATCTCATTTATACAAGCATACAATTAAGAATATAGGAGGGTTTACAATACTACTCAATACATATCATTCGCTATTAAGAGCTTACCACGAATAGCATAAAAACCATAACCTACCTCTACCGAAGAATTATGACCAAGCAAGCAAATTCCCCAAAGCTTTGTTTCCTCTTCGTTTTTCCCCTTTCTCTCTCTGTTCTTTATATTTTTCTTATTCAAAACCCTCTTTCTTTTACCCTAATAATCATATAATTAAGTATAAAAGATGTATAAAATAACCCACTAATTAATTTAAGGTTATCTCCTTTAACCCTCAAGAATTGGATTATTAATATTCAACCACTAACTTTATAATTATAAGCAGGAATAGTCCAAAATGCCCCTTAAAACATTTAACAGAAATCCGATCCATCCTGGGATTATGCAGTGTGTGACGGGCCGTCGTGCCTGCGACGGTCCGTCCTGCTGCTTCCGTCACAGAGTTCAGAGACCAGATTTCAGAAAAAGGTCTGTGACGGCCCGTCATGCATGAGACGGTCCATCCTGCCACCCCGTCGTGACGTTCAGAGAGTCGATCTCAGTTCCCAAATTTTCACATTCTAAGTGTTTTGGAACGAGACCCCCTCGACGGTTCGTCGTGCCCATGACGGTCCGTCGTGGGGTCCGTCGACTCAGCCAGTTTTTCCAGAAATAAAATCTGCTGCTCAAAATGACTAAACAGGTCGTTACATTACCACTATAATTGGTTCGAGTCTTAGTTCAAAAAATTTTCTGGGGTGTTACAATATCTCCCAATTGGGACCATTTGTCCTCGAATGACCAGTGGTCTTGGTATGTAATGGGTTACTCGTACTAAGGTCTTAATGTAATGGTCTTCTCTACTATATTCAAGATTAACTGAATTCCTTAAGTTTGGAATATATACCTCCATATAGGGAATTACATCCCAAAACTATTACTATTTATCACCATATTCATGATTAGAAATATAACAACTCCATGGAATCCTACTAACCATCTCCTTAAGAAATTCAAAAAACTTGACCTGATTTCTCATCTTATCATGTTAAAAACCTATTCCACATCTCTAATTGGTGTACATTCTCTAAATGCTCTATTAGATCTTGTGACATAGCCATACCACTTCCCTTATCTAAAGGGCAGGTTCTCTACTACTAGCATTCATTTCTGCAATATCTTGATTCCTCACCTACACTACGTAAGGTTTACAAGATGAACTACCAAGACTGACATCATCAGCCTCATGTTTTCATTCTTTTGATCATAACACTAATATCAAATTCAAGATTTATGTTTATTACTAAGCCCGGATATCAATATGATTTCTCCACTATACTTTACTTCATTACTACTATGAAAATTTGAAAACACATCCCACTAGGAATTCATCAGATATAGTCAATCCTTACCTCTCAGTCTGAATACTCTAACTACCATAACATTCCACATCACAACTTAAGTGCTACCTACTCACTTAATGCGCATTATCTCCCAAGTAACTCTATCATCCTCTAAATACCATGAGGTTCTACTTTCAAAATTCATAAACCTAAATTAATATATCACACTATGATTACTCTTGATCTTCTATAAATGTATTTACCACTCACACTTGGTCATTACTAACACAGTGACACATTATCATAAACCCTTTTTTAGTTAAGGTATACTCTAATTTCTATTAACTTAAAACACTTAATCTACTTCTTATTTGAGCTCTTCACAACTCATCAGTTCTTAGTATACCACAAGGGAAATTTTTCATTAATAGTTTATTAGGTTCATGACTATACCAATGTAGTTGTCCAAAACAACATCTCCTTTTCATAGATCTCTATACCTCTGCATACTTGTCAATAATTATGGCTCTTTCACTAGTACTTCTCATGATCTCATAACTTTTGTTACTTTTGGGGGTTTAAATCATAGCCAAGCTCTAAACATACTCTTTCTCATAAAGATCTCAGCTGAAATAAGATTTAGGAAAAAGAGTACTACTCGTTTTTGGATGAAACGCATAATTCATGTGAATATGGGTGCATTCCTATGAAACTAAATATTTAACTTACTCTTGGTCTTCTCTCAAGCCCCTTAGGAGACTCATGGCTTCCTCAAAAATCTTGCTGAGAACGACTAATTCATAAGGATCATTTAACTTCACTTTTAAACCACCTCTCGTATGATGGGTAGTCGAATAAATAAGAGAGCACACGCTTAGAAAAGATCTCTATAACTTAGCTCTGTCTCACGATTAAGAGTATGAAAGAAGAAAAATAATTACATAAATGTCTATCGTCCTTCATTTATAGAAGTGGGGCCCTCAGATCCTAAAAAATATCCTACTTGACACGGCTTCATAGACTCCCTAGGACACTTAAACCTTTGCCCTGATATCAATTTTTTCACGACTCGAGCCTACACCCCGAACGTGGCCGGCACTAGAAGACTATTTCTTTTCCCCAAGCGAACCCTCATCCTTGCTGACTACAAGAGGAACAGTCACTTAAGCATACAAATCTTGAAAAGTGAAAAAAGATTGAGTAAACTCAAAGGAAAAACTTTAATAAAATAATATATTAAACTAGCCATAAAATATGCAACATTAGTCTTTAAAACATTTAATAAAATACATGTAAAATACAGACTACTTAACTAAACGGACTATCTATGAAGCCTCTAACTGATAAATATGAAAGTCGAAACAAGACCCACGACCTCCTAACTAAACTTAAAAGTAAATGAATTCCTCCGGAATCAAAGTGGCTCACAATAGCTAACTTGAACTCTAGGATGTATCAATGAAGCTTCTGTTGATGATGCTAAATACATGTGTCCGCATCATTCGAAGATGCACGACAATTGGCTCAGTATGTGGAGTGTACGAGCATATATGGGAAATTCTAAAGTATAACATAAGCTTGATACTTGCATAAAATATTGGAACATACTTACCTCTTGTCAAACTTGAAACCCAATGAATAATCAAGAATAAGATACTCATCTCAGAAATTAAATAATTAACTCAATGATATGATACTTAACTCAAAATACTCAATCATGATACTTAACTAAAATCATTTTAATATAATGCAGTTTAAAAAAAATGCAATATCAATAAAAGTTGTTTAAAACATGATCTTAATTGAAAATATAATATCATAAAAACATATCATGCTCCCTCTCAAAGTATACTTGTGCAATGTATGAATGAAGTCCTATACCCCCATTCATACTAAGTAGAAACCCTTGAGAAACCATGTAACTAATATTGTGGCAAATTCTCTAACCAACAACTATCACAATGAGCGTAAATAATGGTACAACATATTACCTCACGTTGCAAGAGGACTATACTATATCTTGCCATCGGTATAGAACCTTACTCAACTTAGTGGATCCACTAGATCACCTTACATGATCATCTAAAAAGTATGACCTAGCAATTCCCATGGTGGCTACATGGTTTACATGGAGAGTTGAGTTAATATGAACTATCATCCCAATATCGGTGCTTATACTATTCCCAAAACGTACTTTAGCTCATTCTTTAATAGAAAATTTCTTTTCTTTGGGTTGAGATAATTTACTGAACCCTTTAGCTTTAAGAATCTCCTCTTGGAATCAATGTTTCCCTCTTTAGTTCAAAACTCTTTTGGAACTTCTTAGTTCCCTTTTAACTTAAATGTGAAAATATTTACTAACTCTTAGTGAATACTTCATTCCCTTATCCCTTTTGAGATGAACTCAAATCTTTCTCTTTAGTAAACTTGAAACTTTTACTCTTAAAGAATACTTAGTTCCCTTATAGATTTTGAGAATTTAACTCAAATATTTACTCTTGACTTGAATTTTAAATCATTAAAACAAAGTGAAAACTTTTGTGAAAGACATTAGAAAACTATATAAACTATAGTTTGACTTGCTCGTAACCTATAGACTTGACTGTTAACCTTCCTTGAATTGAAGGATGGATTTTGAGGTTCCGGATATTATGTAGATAATTTCATGATTTTCAACTTAGAGGGTTCATGCGGAATTATGCATGAACTACTCAACTCGAGAACTAAGAGCTACTTCTTAACTCAAGATAGTAATAAGGAACTCAATACTCAGGACTTAGAACCTTGAGATACTACTCCTCCAAATGATATTATATTTATGGAATTCATGCGGAAGTTATGGACATGAACAACTTGATTCAAAAGTCTATGTAACTAGATGGAACTCATGTATATGACTCTCTCATCCTCTTCTTTACTTCCTCAAAACATAGTTCAAATAAATGATGGATCTCAAAGAATTTACAATTTAACTTAGAGACATTCTGGAAATCTACTCTTAATTCTCTCTCTCTTGAATATGAATTACAAATGCAAGAATTTTTGTTCATGACATGGAGGATCAAGATGATATTGTAGCCTTATGAATAAATTCTTCTCACTTTATTCTCACATACTTGATTCTTGAAAAAGGTTACTAGAAGTGTCAGAAGACCTATCAAAAGGACTCTCTCAAAAGGTTCGGAAGAACTCTCAAAACATAATCTTCACTCTACCCTGAATTTGAATTATGTATTCAAGGTTATGATGATTCATTTTATGGATGATTTATAAGCGTGTTAGAAGTTCTTTAAAGTGTTAATAATAAAAAGGAGTGAAGATACACTTTAAATGAGCTCTAACGGACTACCAACGCAAAAGGAGTGGGCGCAGGCGACCCTGGCACGTTCTGGGCATGGGGCGCCAACCCCTAACATCAGAGAGTACATTCGGGTGCACTGCAGGTGCACCTCCCCAGACCTCATGGTGCATCTGGGGAGAGCCACACCAACCCCTCTTCAGGAAACGTTTCGAGCAATTTTGTCTCTCGTTTTATGACCTTTAATCGCGTAAAAATTGATTTATTTGATCAAGTCTTCCTTAGATTCAATTAACCAACCTAATTAAACACTAATACACTAAAAAAGTCACTTTCGCCTCAAGAAATCATCAAAACCCAATAAGACTAGATGTATAATGAACCTCAAGAACACCACAAGAACTTGATTCCTTCAAGTTTTAGAGAATGAAATTACACTGAAAAAAATATGTTTGGTGTGTGGGTGACAAATCCCAACACCATGGAAGCTTACATACCTCCTATGTATTAGATGCATGGACAAAATTCGACATCAAGATGCAAGAATCACGAGGAACGCTTGTTCTCTTCTTTCCTCTTCTTTCCTCTTCTTTAACTCTAAACTAAAACCCAAAGAGTATTTTTGGATTATTAAAATGCACCTAAAAGGATTATGACCCAACTGTATGACTAAGAACTAGTTAAATTTGATTGGATGGAATTCAGATATGTGAAATGAATGAATCGTCATTGTAACTGCAGTTCGTATATCTTTAGAAGCAATGGAAATTCTCCCAACGGAGAGAAAAAATTGATATGATTATAATGAGTCCTCAGTCACCAAATTTTAGATTCTTTTAAACTCTTGGCTCAATCTATGATCTTTGATATCATTTCACTGAGTAAATATTTATTCCCTTAATCCACTTGTGACATAAATTGTGAGAAAAATCAGTAACAATTATAAACACTGCAAAAAATCGACTAAAAAGTTGCTATTAATATATAATTAAATTCTTTAGAGCTAAAGAATTTTGTATGATTTACTTTAGTTATGAACAACAATGTTTATTTTGTTGTTTAGTGACATTAGTTATTTGTTTTTAATATCTATTTTATTTAGTAATTGATAAGCTATTACTTTGTAACACAACTTTTGTAGTGAATATGCTTGAAATTAACTATTATTATAGTATTTAGTACAATTAAATTATAATTATAAACTTCTTGAAATAATTATCCAGTTGTATGCGATGAATTCAATGAACTCTTAGCAAAAAAGGCTTTGAAAGAAGGACCTTGTTTTTTTCTACAAAGGTCACTCAACTATAAAATTGTGAAATACTTGTGGCAATTTATATTTAGGAAAAAACTAGAAAGAGAGTGCGGAAAAATAATAAGAAGACGGAGACAAGATGATTATTAATGATGTTGATTCAAATAGTATGGGTGGAGATGATGAAAAATTATTTAAAGAAACAAATGGCGTGACTAATATTGAGGAACATAGAAATAATATTTATGAAGTTGAGGACAATATCTTATTGTATGGAAATACAAGCGTGTGAGGATATAGTCTTCAACTTCATAAATATTATTTCTATGCTTCTCAATATTAGGTACACAATTTGTTCTTTAAGTAGTTCTTCATTATCCCAACCCTATTATTTGTATCAATATCATTAACAATCATCTTGTCATCATGTTGTGGTCCTTTTTCCGCTCATTCTTTTTATTTTTTTTCTTGCCAATACAAATTGCCATAAGTGTTTCACAAATTTCATACTATGTGGCCTTTGTAGAAAAAAACATGCTCCTTCTTGCAAAACATGTTTGGCTAAGAGTTATTTTTATTCATCGGATATAATTACATAATTTTTTCAAGAATTTGACAATTAAAATTTAATTCTATAAAACACTATATAAATAATTATATTCAAGCATATTCACTATAAATGTTGAGTTACAAAATAATATCTTATCATTTACTAGGTAAACTATATTAACAACAAATAACTAATGTCACTAAAAAACAAATATTCAATGCTACTCGTGATAATTAACAGTAAATTATACCAAATTCTTTAGCTTCAAAAAATTTAATTACATATTAATAGCAAACTTTTTAGTTGAGTTTTGTAGTGTCTTCATAAACGTAAATGATTGCTCTCACAACAGATGAAATAATTGGAAGAATCTAAATTCGGTGAATGAACATTGACTATTATCCAATCAATTTTTGTCTCTCCTTTGGAGAGCATTTTCATTGCTTATGAAAATGTACGAGTGTAATAATTGCATCAATGCATCTTAAAAGTCAGAAAAGAATTTTTTATAAATATACATATATATACCGTCATGATTTGTTCATTTCTCATATCCAAATTAAGTTCATCATAATTTCAAAGCTATAATGCACTCTTTAGGTAATGTAGTAGCACATAGTAATCAACTTATATTTTAATAGATCTTAATCTTAGATAGACTTACCTAAAAAACTATTTACAGTATTATTTTTGATAAATAGTTAAATCTATATATATATATATTGAAGAGGAAGAAATAAAATGGTGTTATCATCATTATCTTTTAAGTTTGCAAATGTTGTAAAATTTATATATAATTTTAAAAAAAATTTATGAAAATTGTCCATTGTACACAAAAATTATAATAGAGGATTAAATTGATTAATTATAACAGTTGACCCATAGTAAATATAATATTTTTTACTAATATTCATTAAAGCAGATTCAAAATCTTATTCATTTGTGTTTTGGCTAAAAAAATAATCCCTTTTTTTTGTTGGCTCACAAATACCCCTAACTTTAACTAACTTCATCATGCGTTCCATGTGAAAGATAATTTGTAACGTGACCTGTACACAAAAATATCCACCATGGAAAATCACGTAATGTAACCCTCATTAGCCCGTCCATTTTAAAAATCACACCAACCCTTACTCAAATTAACGAGCAAATATAAGACCATATTCCTTGTCCTTCCAGTCCTAAGACCAATAGTACACCCACCATTCAATCCATTTTTCTCTATATATGCAAACAAATTTCATGAACAATGCCCACATACACAAATTTTCACCCAAAAACCTCAATACACTCAACAAACGAAAGATATTTTTGTTGCATATGAATAGTTCTCAGATAGTTTTGACCCTTATTAAATGAAATAATAAAATAAAAAAATGACTATTCTTTCCTACATATAATAAATAAATATAAAAAGTTGTTTCAAGGTAAATTATAAGATCCCTTCTTTTGTTGCTCTTTCTCTTCCCTCTTTGTTTCTCCACTTATGTTTTGAAAGTGTTAGATTTATATATTTCAAATATCTACATCTTCAAAAAAATTATTTTTGGTGAATTTTTATCAGTCATCCATTATTATTTTATTCCACATGATCAATTATTCAAGTACATATTACACATTATTCTACCAAAAACTCAAGTGTAAAAAACGTATATATAATTCGATTAAATAATTAGACTTAAACATAAAATTGTGGCACTTCTAGAACATCTAATGAAATTGGAGCTACAAAAATATTAACATAAGATTATCAAATCACCCCCCCCCCCCCCCCCCCCCCGAAAAATCATATACATTTTTATGGAGGAAGGCTATTGAGTGTAGAACATGCCTTTAGCAAGAACAAAGACTAAACAATTTAATTTGCTTCTTTTATGCCTTTAGCAAGAACATAAACAATATAGTTTTCTTCTTCTGTAAACACATAAAAACATTTATTTATACTTAAAATAGTATAAAAAACTATACAAATGGTGTTATGACATAAAGAGAAGATGAATTCAAGATTTACTAGGGAAAAACTAAAATACAAAAAGGAAACAATGTGACAATCACAACAAGAATAATATCAATTAAATCTCTTTTCAAAAGGTAATCAAACTTAATTTATTCATATAAAAGAATCAAAGGTTTTGAGATGAATAGGTATTTTTAGAGATGTCACCTTTGCAGTCATAAGACTTCAATAGATCCACCATTTTACCAACATTCTTTGTTTCGTGATCAACTACCACTACCTGAACTTCATCAATAATACGGTAACATTTCCATTGAATTTTTATCCCATCAGAAATTTCAGAAATGGAGATAAAGTTACTAATTTTCTATATAGAAGCTTCAATTTATTGGAGTAACAATTAACCCTTTTGGGGGTATTATATAGTAATTACAATGGTAAGTGAGTATGCTTAAATAATTTCTTTGTCCTTATATTATAGATTTGGTCCACTTTTAGTTCTCATATTATTCATAATTTATGATTAATTAATATAATCATTAGGTCTTGGTATTCATACTAATGAAAGTTGAATATTTCAAAAAGACATATTTTTACCCTTGTCTTCTTATTCTAAAAAACTCACAGTTCTAAACTCAATAAAGACCTATATCATATGTACTAAACACTAAATAATATAAGTCTCTAAACCCTATATTCTTAAAATCCGTAAACTCTAAACCTAAAAACACAACAAAACCCTAAGCCCTAAACAGTAAACCCTAAAAAACCTAAGAAACACTAATCCTTAAAAATCCTAAAAACGCTTGAAGCTAAAAAACTCAAAGCTTTAAACTCTATAAAGCACTAAATCGTATATGCTTAACCCTAAAAAGAAACAAAACAAAAACACCCTAAGCCTTAAATTAGTTAAGAAATTAAGGTGTTACTTTGCAATAAATGTGAGTAGTAAGAGTGTGGTATTATGACTCTTATATGAGAGTAATAAAGGTCATAGTTATTATACTAACAAGTGCACTAAAAGATGTATTTGAGATTTTATTTAGTCATACAAAATTCTAATTAAGTTAATGATTTTTCATGTGCATCTCGATAGTATATTTGAGTTGATAATGTGGACTAGACTAATATAAGCAATATTTATTACCCTTAACATTCTGGTCGAAGGGAACATATATAGCCAAAGATAAGCCTCTTAAATAATGTTAAAGTTTCCTCCCGTTAGGTAGATATGAACTTAAAAGGATGGTAATAGTGGGATAAGAAAGAGAAGTCAGACTATTAACAATTAGATTAAGAGACTTTATAGGTCAATGTGGGTAACAATTATACAAAGGCTTCTATAGAAGCGGGAAGAGGTTAAGATAAGCATTTCACAATGAAAAATAATAAGGGATGTTAGTTATTATTAATCATGGAGAATCCAGTAGCCATGCGATTAGCCATTTCCCAGTCCACCCATAGACGACTTCCTTGCAAACCCAAAGTAGCAATAATGACCAAAGGGCTTTCATCAAAAAATAAGGATTACCAAAAATAAATGACAAAACTTGATCAATGAATATCTTTAGTGTCCTCTTGTAAACATCTCATTTGTGCCACAATATACAAGACAAAATGCTGATCTCTCATGTTATTTTTTTCGTCATAATATTGTAGGTTTGTTACACTATTTTTATGGTTTAGATAAATACTTCTTAGTTTAATTAGGAAATTTTAGGCACCCAATCATCAAAATTCTTTATTGAATTTTAGAAAATTTGAGGACTATTAAAGAAATTTCTGGATATGCAATTGTAGTCACCCCTAACTTGCTTGGAATTGAGACATGGTTGTTGTTTTATTCAGACATGGTAAGGTAACTTCATTTCAATACATCTGCTTTTATAGACATGAAATTAGTATTGAGCTACTTTTCACAATTGATACTACATAAGAATATAAATCTTACTGCATACTACTGTATACAAAGAAGCTTTCAATGAATGAGTATGCATTCTATACTTGTCAAAGTAAAGAAGAACAAAGAAGACAAATAATGATCATGAAAATATAATGCCCACAGGAAATAAGAGTAAGGTGCTTATACCGATTCCAACGCAAGGTAGGCATTTGCAGATGGTCTCCTTCCCTTATTTCTTGTAGTAACTTGCAAATCCCATTCCTTGGGATGTCCGACATTTCCCAGTCCACTCATAGACAACTTTCTTGCAATCCTAAAAGAGCTGTAATGACCAAAGAGCTTTCATCAAAAAATAAGAATGACCAATGAAAAATGATAACGCTAGAATGGTGAATATCTTTGGCATTCTCTTGTTAACATCTACTTTGCGTAGATAAAGATATTACACTATGATGACAAATCGCATACTCATTCCGGCCAATATTGTTAGTAGTCTAGTGGTGGATAAGATTTGAAACAAATTACACTGTATATTGACCAATCATGATTAGTAACTCTATAAACAAATTTGTGCCACAAGATATCTGAACAAGTGTTGATCTTTTTCCTTTTTTAATTTTGATAACCAAGAAATCCCCGATGGCATTGGTACACAGTTTTAACTTGACGGATAATTGGCCCTCCCCTTATCATTTTCCACTTAAATACCAGACTGACCACATCACATTCATGTTGTCATTCTCTTAATCATGAAACTCATCTCAAATTCAATTTTAATTATTATTACTAAACCCGAATATGAATATGATTTTTCTACTACACTATACTTCATTACTACAATTAAATTTGGAAACACTTCCCCATTAGGACTTCATGATAATTAGTTAATCCTTACCACCTCTCAGTGTGCATACTCGAACTACCATCACATTCTACTTCAAAACTTAAGTGCTACCTACTCTCTTAATGTGTCTTATCTCCCAGTAACTCTATCATTTTCTTAATACCATGAGGTTCTCCATTCAAAATTCATAAGCCTAAATTAATCTATCACATTATGAATACACTAGCTCTTCTATATATATATTCACCACTCACACTTTCTCATTACTAACACAATGACACATTGTCGTAACCCATTTTTTTAGTGAAGGTATACTTTAATTCATAATAACATGAAATACTTACTCTACCTTTTATTTTAGATTTTCACAACTTATAAGTTCTTAGTCTAACACAAGGGAAACTTTTCATTAATAGTTTATTAGGTGCATGACTATACAAACCTAGTTTTCTAAAACACAATCCCCGTTTCATAGATCTATATACCTCTGCATACTTTCCTCTAACAATGGATCTTTCACTAGTACTTTTGATGATCTCATAACTGCTGCTACTCTTTCGGGTGAAAATCATACCCATGCTCTAAACATACTCTCTCTCATTAAGATCTCCGCTGAAACAAGATTTATGGAAAAGAGTACTACTCGTTTTTAGTTCAAACACACGATTCATGTGAATATGGGTGAATTCTTATAAAATATAATATTTAACTTACTCTTAGACTTCTCTCAAGCTCCTTAAGAGTCTCATAACTTCCTCAAAACTCTTGCTTAGAACGAGTAATCCATAAGGATCTTTTAACTTCACTTTTCAAGCACTTATAGTATGATGGGTAGTCGAATATATAAGACAACGCACGAGTGAAAATAGATCTCTATGACTTAGCTCTTTCGCACGATGAAGAGTATGAAAGAAAGGAAACTTTTGTTAAATGTATGTAGTCCCTCATTTATATAAGTCGGGCCCTCACATTCATAAAAATAATCTTACTTCACACGGCTTCATAGACTCCCTAGGATACTTAAACCTTTGGTCTGATACAAAGTTTTTCATGACCAGAGCCTACACCCTGGATATGGCCAACACTTAAAGACCATTAGTCGTCCCCAAGCGAACCCTCTTCCTGGCTAACTACAAGCTGAAGAATCACTTAACCAGACAAAGCTGGAAAAGTGAAACAAGATTCGGTAAACTCCAAGGAACTACTTTTTTTTTAAATAAAATTCAACTAGCCATAAAATAGAAAACGTTAGTCTTTAGAACACTTAATAGATTGAATGCAAAATGCATACTCCTTAACTAAACTGACTATCTATGAAGCCTCTAACAGACTAAGGTGGAAGTTAGGATAAGACCCACGAACTCCTAACTAAACTGAAAAATAAATGAAATTATTCGAAAGAAAGGAGTTTCACCATAGCTCACTCGAACTTTGGGATATATCAACGAAGCTCCTGTTGATGATACTTAATACCTTTTTCTATATCATGATATGATGCAAGCTAATTGCCTTAGTATGTGGAATGCACGAGCATGTAAGGGGAATTCTAAAGTATAACATAATCTTGATACATGGAGAAAAGATTGGAACATACTTACCTCTTCTCAAACTTGAAACCCAATGAATACTCCATAATAAGATACTCAACTTAGACATTAAATGCTTAACTCAATGATATGATACTCGACAAAGGATACTCAAGTCCAAATACTCAACTCATGATACTTAGATGAACTAGTTTTAATATAAAAATGTTAAAACCAGTGCAATACAAAGAAAAGTTATTTCAGAACATGATCTTAACAAAAGATATTATTATCATAAATACATATCATGCTCCTCTCAAAGTATACTTGTGCAAAGCATGAATGAAGTCTCATATCCGCATTCATACTATGCAGAACCCCTTGAGAAACCATGTAACTAACACTACGGGAGTTTCTCTAACTAATAACTATCACTATGAGCATAGTAATGGTACAATATATTACCTCACCTTGCAAGAGGACCATCGTACACCTTGCTATCGTTATAGGACCTTACTCAACTTAGTGAATCCATTACCTCACCTTACGTGATCATCTAAAATGTATGACCCACCAATTCCCATGGCGGCTACATAGTTTACATGGAGAGTTTAGTTAATATGAACTCTCAACCTCACATCGATTGTCAATACTACTTCCAAAACTTACTTTAGATCATTTTTTAATTAAAACTTTATTTTCTTTGTCATGAGATAATTTGTTGAACGCTTTAACTTTAAGAAGCTCCTCTTGGAATCAATGTTTCCTTCTTTATTTCAAAACTCTTTAGGAACTTCCTAGTTCCCTTTAAACATAAATTTTGAAAAATTTATAAACTCTTTGGAATACTTAGTACCCTTATAGATTTTAAGAAATGAACTCAACTCTTGCTCTTTACTTAACTTGAATCTTAAACTATTAGGCAATACTTAGTTCCGGAATAGATTTTTTGAATTTAATTAAACTCTTTACTCTTTCTTGACTTGAACTTTATGTCTTAAAAACAAAGTGAAAACTTTTTTGAAAGACTTTACAAAACTTTATAAACTTTACTTCGACTCGCTCTTAATTTATAGACTTGACTCTTAACCTTCCTTGAATTGAAGTATGGATTCAAGGTTAAGATCTCATGTGGGTGATTTTATGATTTTCAACTTGGAGAGTTCATGAGGAATTATGAGGATGAATTACTCAACTCGGGAACGAATAGGTACTTCTTAACTCAAGATAGGAATAAAGAACTCAATACTCAAGACCTAGAAATTGGAGATACTACTCCTCTTAATGATACTCGATTTATGGAATTCATGTTGTAGTTATAGGCATGAACAACTCCACTCATAGGTCTAAGTAACTAGATGAAAATCATGTATATTAATCTCTCATCCTATTCTTCATTTCCTCAAAACTTCAAATCAATGATGGAACTCAAATAATTCACAATTTAACTTAGAAACTCTTTTTGAACTATACTCTTAACTCTTTCTCTTGAATGTGGATTATGAATTCAAGAGTTTTGGATCATGAAATGGAGGATTTAGATGATATTGTAGACTTATAAATACATTCTCCTCAATTCATTCTCACATACATGAGTCTTGAAATAAGTTACTACAAATTTCAGAAGACTCCTCAAAACGACTCAAAGGGACACTCTCAAAAGTAGTGAATATACACTTTTAATGAGCTTAAACAAGACTACCGACGCAAAAAGAGTGGGATGGGCAACATGGCGTGTTCCGGGAGAGGGGAGCCAGCCCCTTACATCAGAGAGTACATTTGGGTACACTGGAGGCATGCCACCCATGTTTTCTTGATGTATCTAGGAAGCGCCATGCCAGGCCCTCTTTAAGAAACATTTCGACAACTTTTGCCTCTCGTTTTCTGACTCTAAATCACTTTTAATCAATTTCTTTTCTCAAGTATTCCTTAGATTAAATTACCCATCCTAATTAAAAACTAATAAATTTAAATAAACACTCAAATCAATCATTTTCATCTCATGAAATCATCAAAATACGCACAAGACAAGATCTACAATAAACCTCAAGTACACCTAATAAGAGATTGAATCCTTCAACTTTTTGAGAATGAAATTACAGTAAAAGTAACATGTTTTGCGTGTGGGTGAACAAACCCAACATTATGGAAGCTGACATACCTCTTGGGGATGAGACCATGGACAAATTCAACAATAAGATGCAAGAATGTCGACGAACTCTCCTCTTTTCTCTTCTTTTCGCGGGGGGGGGGGGGGGGGAGATCCTATAGAATCCTATCCAAATTTTTCTTTTGCTAGGCCTATAACTAAAAAGCCCACTTTCTTATGATTATGAGGTTTATTCAAATATGAAGTCCAATCTTTGAAATACAACATCCCTTCTTGCCTTTTCTTGAAGTTTCAACTAAAACTCGAAGAGTATTTTTGGATTATGAAACTAAACCTAATAGGATTGTGATCCTAAAATATAACTAAAAATGAGTTATATCTGATTGGGTAAGGAAAGGACCAAAATATCCCTGACTATTTTCGGCTAACTTTTCTTAATTGGACGGTCTAACTAAAAAGGGTCATATCTCACTCATCAAAACTCAAAATTTAGCACACTTAGTGGCGTTGGAAATATAATGCAAAAAGATCTTTCCAATGGTATCTAGTAGCACACCTAACTCATATTGTACTTGGTGTTTTGTTCATTTGAGTTGACCCAAAACTCAAACTTTCCTGCACTTGCAAATTGTCATATTTTGTTATTTCCATTTTTCCTGTCGTAACTCAAGGTTCTAAATCTAGTGACTTGACCTTAATAATGACAAAAAATTTAATTGTTTGTTAATCACTATGATAAACTATTCGAGTCTTAGTTCAAAAAATCTTTTCGGATGTTACAGCTTTGGAGCACTATAAAAAAATTGTTTAGCGACGGATATCAGCAACGTAATCAATTCCGTCGTTATATAACTACGGATTTCCAACGAAGTAGCCATTTCATGGAAAAATTTACAAATATTATTGTGAACTAAAATATAGCAATGGATTGGAGCGGATAAATTTATCCAATTTACATGTTTGCTACAGAATCGCATGAGCGGCAATAAAGTTAGATGTCCATCTAAGAAATGTCACAACTTTAGGTTCACGGATGTTGAAATTATTAAGCATTACCTGTATAAATCTGGATTTGTTGATAACTATATTATCTGGAGACATCAATGAGAAAAAAATCTGATTTGTGAGATTTCTTGTGATCAAGATTTGAATGGTGGTGCTACACCTGAATTAGGATATGATAATCCATACTGTCAAATGATTTTAGATGCAGATGGTCCTAAATTTCCCAAGGTTCAAGTTTAAAATCCTTTGGAAATACTAAACATGAGTCATCTCATCCTTGTAAACCTTCAATAGAGGAAGATCCTAATCCCGAGTCTAAAAAATTATATGATTTGCCAGCAGCAGCTGATGCAAAATTATATCCTGGTTCTTCCCTCTCTCAACTTGTTGTTGTCTCTCGAATGTTAAATATTAAAATGCAGAACAATGTCACAGAGAGGTTATAAACAACTGATGCAATTTTTGAAAGAGGCTTTACCTAAAGATACCATAGTTCTTGATAGCTACTATCAGACCAAGAAGCTAGCGCGTAGCTTTTGTTTGCTTATTGAAATGATTCATTGCTGTGAAGCAGGATGTATGTGGTATTGGGGAGATGATGAACACCTTACATCTTGTACATTTTGTGGACATGATAGATACAAGTTTCGTATTGGCTGTCGTAAGAGGAAATTGATCTGTTACAAGAAAATGTATTATTTTCCTTTGATTCATAGATTGAAAAGATTGTATGCATCTCATGCTAGAGCTTCCGACATGAAATGGCATCATGAGCATACAAAAGTGGATGGTCTAATGCGTCATCCATCAGACTCTGTAGCTTGGAAGCACTTCAATGACACTCATCCTTTTTTTGCTCATGAACCAACAAATGTCAGGTTGGGATTATGTACTAATTCTTTCCAACCGTTTAGTTAGTCTGGGAGCAGATATTCTTTGTGGCCAGAGATTGTCAAACCTTATAATTTACCTCCAAGAATGTGTATCAAAGAGAGATATATGTTCCTAACAATCATTGTTCTGGGTCCAAATCATCCCAAAAATAAAAAATGATGTTTTTTGCAGCCTCTAATAAAAAAATTGACTTTGTTGTAGGAGACAGGCGTGCAAGCATTTGTAATCTCAAAAAAAGCAAAACTTTCAACTAAGGGTAGCTTTGATGTGGACAATCAATGGCCTTCCAGCATATTCTATGTTATCAGGATGGAGTACTACAGGTAAGTTTGCATGTCCCTATTGTATGGATGAAAAAAAATCTTTTAGATTGACCCATGGTAGGAAATCATCTTGGTTGGACAGTCATCTGATGTTTCTTGGAAATAATCACCCATTTAGAAGAGATCGTAAGAACTTTCTTAAAGACAAGACTGTCCAAAGATCACCTCCACCCTACAGAATAGGAGAGGAAATATTGAATCAAATTTGTGATTTGGTCATAAGAAAAGTAATGTAGTTAGAGGCAGAACAAGTCAATCGCTGAGTATGTAAATCTTACGAATGGAAAAAGAGAAGCATCTTTTGGGATTTGCCTTATTAGAGTTCTAACATGATTCGATGTAATCTTGATGTCATTCATATTGAAAAAAAATATTTTGTAATGTGTTTAACCCCATTCTTAGTTTTGATGACAAAACCAAAGACAATCCACAATCACGTCAAGATACAGTAAATTTTTATAATCGACCTCAATTGGCAATGGATAGTAATGGAAAATATCCCAAAGCTATATATATGATACACAAGGAAGAAAGAGCTATATTGTTCAGTTGGAAGAAAGGCTTATAATTTCCAGATTGGTATGTTTCCAATTTGGGTTAATGTCCTGACAAAAAATTGAAAAGTATATGTGGCATGAAAAGTCATGATTGTCACGTGTTCAAGAAACAACTATTGCCTATATCCTTTCGCGAACTAGTTCTTAGTAATGTGTGGCAAGAACTTATAGAATTGAGTTTATTTTAAAAAAATCATACTTCTACAACTCTACGAGTTGATGATATGGAGAGATTATAGAGAATCATCCCTGAAATCTTGTGCAACTTAGAATATACATTTCCTTCCGAATTGTTTGACTCAATGGAACATCTTCATGTACACCTTCCATATGAACCAAGGATAGCTGGACCTGTATAATATCGATGGATGTCCCTTTTGAAAGGTAAATGTGAAGCTTCATACAATATTAGTGACTAGTATGCCATATATTTTTATCTTCTAATATAATGGTCCATACATGTTATATATTTAGGTATCTCAGAATTCCTAAAGGGATGATTGGAAATAAATCTAGTGTTGAGGGTTCCATTTGTGACGCATATTTGACGACAGAGTAAATATAACTTTTTTTTTCATTATTTTGAACCTCACGTCATGACGCGTAATTATAGCGTGGACCATAATGATGCTGGTGGGGATGAAGAAGATATATAAGGAAATTTATCAATATTCTCCCATCCAGATCCACTTTGGGAAGAAGCAAAAAAAAATAAAGGCTGCCCAAACTTATATCTTACTAAGTTGTGAGAAGATTGAGTCGTTCGTAAGGTAACGAAAGTTATATTTATTTTCGTAATAATAGAAAAATACTCTTGAATCATGACTTTTCAATTGAATTTATTTTGTTGTAATGAAGTATGTTCAAGAAACGTTTACAAGAAGAATATCTGAATCCATCTCTGGGTAAAATAGACGAGAGTATTGAAGAAAATTTCTCTTTACGGTTCAAGGAATTTTTGAGTATTGTGAAATCATCTTTTATACAGTAACATGATTAAATATAGTTTTAAAATTTACTATGTCTTACATTTTTTAGAAAATAGGTCCAATGCAATCCCATTGAGAATGAATTCTTGTATAGTCTTTCTCATGGACCATTAATAGATGCTTCATGTTATTTTGTGTATTTTTTGAATTGATGCAAATTTCACACAGAATGTCATGGTAGCACAAGATCAACAATGAATAGTGGAGTTTGTATCTCGATTCAATGTTTTGTGATTACTATGGACGAATAAAAGAGATATTTCAAGTGGAATACCGTGAATCACATTTAAAGCAAACTATATTATTCAAATGTGAATGGTTTGAACCAACTAGGGATGTTGGTGTTAAAAGGCACAATCAATACAAATAGGTTGATATTAACCATCGTCGTTGATATAAAAAATATGATTTTTTTAGTATTGCAATGCAAAAAATACAAGTGTGTCATGTACCTTATCCTAGAAAGAAAATGGACAATAATGATTGGGTAGTTATGCTGAAGATCAAACCTAAAAATTTTACTGAATTGCCTAATGAGGAAGTGGCAATAGTTTAAAAAGAAAATGTTTCATTTAAAGTTGAATAATTGAAGTCCATGAGATAGATATGATAGTTTCTTTTGATGAGCTTCTAGTTTTAAATGATCGAAATGTATATTTAATTGAAAGGGATGAACCCATTGATGATTGACTTTTGCAAGAGAATCATTAAATCCACATAGGAAGAGTATGATACTAATGAGGATGAGGATGAGGATGACGATAAGGACGAGGATGAGGAAGAGGAAGAGGAAGAGGAAGAGGAAGAGGAAGAGTTTGAAGAAAACATTGACTAGTGCTTGATCATTTGCTATTGAATTTTCACTATTTTTGTTTGTTTCTGATTTTCAATCGAGGATACTCTGTTGTAGTTTTTGCTTTTTAGTTTAGGATTTAAAAAGAAATAGCTCTTGGTCATTGAAATACATGTGCTTAATTTTTTACTTCAATTCCTAAATTTTTCTTTGGGAGACTTATTGTAATGTAAATTTTTTATCATTTCTTTGAATTGAATGACATTACATGACAATAATAGTGTCAAGTATATTAGTTGACATTGATGTTATCTTAAAGAGACAATTTCCATATTTCATCTTTGTTCCAAATTATCTAACTATAATGTTATATTTGTGTATAGATATGGCTGGAGGCACAGTTCATGGAAAATCCTAAGGTAGGAGTAATCCGCCTATTTGTGTAAGCATGCCAACTCTTCCAAAGCCCAGTAGATTTTCTCCTTGAAAAGGTGTTACCACGACAAATATTGTAACGTCAACTCAGAGTATTAGCCCAATCATCTCAAATACATCTCCAGTTACACCAAATGAGAGTAACCAAACAGGTTAGGGTTTTTCTACCCACAATAATGATCAGGAGCCTTATCAGAGAACATTTTAAATGTAAAGCTTCTGATATAAGTTCATTATCCCTTCGGTATTGTTACTTTTTTTTAGATAATTACTCCTGTTACTCTTGTATCTCCAAGTACTAATTTTTTAAATTCATCAGGAAGCTTTTAATTACAAAGACAAGTTCTATATTTTCCATATTATTGTTCCATGTAATCTCATAACCTAACATGTTTTTTTTTTGTTTTTTAGGTATGGTTTGACGCAGAGGTCGTGGAAAATCCTCAGGTTAGAATAATTTTGCTATTCATGTAAACATGCCAACTATTCCCAAGCAAACTACAATTTCTCTTCAAAAAGGTGGTACCTCGACCAATATTGAAACGTTAACTTAAAGTACTAGGCCAACCATCTCCGAGAGACCTCCACCTACATCACATGCCAGTAACCTAATAAGTCAAGGTCATTCTACCCGTAGAAATGTTCCAACATGTCATACAAACACAGTTGCTGAAGGTGAATCCAACAGTAGCCATCCAAGGACCCTTGTCTTTCTAACTTTTTTAGAGTTAGTCTGTCCTTTTAATTTTATTCCTACTTGTTGTGTTGATGACACTTGATGTGTTTGAATTCTGATTTATGATAGCCCTCCTAATAACCTCTTCTAATTTATACAGACTGAAACCTTCTCAAAGATGCTCTAGTTTCATATCCAAATCATTCAATAAAGAGGTTGATCTCAATTTAATCAATTGGAAAGGTGTTTCAAATGATGTAAGAAATGGTTATTTTGGATAATTTCAGGTATAATTGTTTATCGTAAGTTACTTTAGCAAGTGTATTCACATATATAGATAGGACATTAATGTACTACTTTCAAAATTTATTTCAAAAAAAGTTCTGCTAGGATGTTTCCATTAGTGAAAAGGAAGTCAAAACCCAGTAGATGGTTAAGGCAACATTAAATTATAGGAACTTTATTTCTAAAATAAAAAAATGAGGAGTTGGTCCAGGTAACGTACCAGAAGATGTGTGGAAAAGATGGATGGAGCTTCGGGGAAGTGAAGAGTCTATTAGGAAATCATAAATTATTTCGCAAAATCGTCGTGGCAGTCGTGAAGTTTCTATTGGGACTCACACTAGTGGCTCTATAACTAACATCTTCTCGTATATGATATATATAACGTGATTTCTTTTGTATAAGCTATTGAAAAAGGCTGAGTTCCCACGCCAAGTGAGTTCATCTTTATGTTCATACAAATGGACATGATGGAAAACATTTGTTGGTGAGAATTCTCAGGATATTCATGTAAGTCTAAAACGTGGAGGTGTTTCGATTCTTTCCTACTGCAGTTTATAGTGCATTTTTGTACTGTTTTAAAGTGTATTTGTTGCTACTATTTGTTAGTTTTAATGATGTTTTTACATTTTTTGATGAGATTCTAGTATTGTTTTAGAGAGAAACTACTGCCACTATTTTGACGTTTTTCTGGTGCAATTTTTTTTTTTTTTTGGTGTGATTCTAGTGTTATTTTACTTTTACTGTAGCTTCCAAAAGTCACTCACAGATGAACTTAGTGCGTGTTGGGGTGGGGTGATGGGAACGGGTATATCCCTTAATAGTTAATTGTCATTGTGTTTGTGCTACAAGTCCCAATTAACATATAATTATTGACCATGTAGGTGTAGCAACAAGAGTCTGAATCCCATTGTTCCATAATGCTAATTGTAACGCCCCAAGCTCTCAGACGCGGAAATGGAACCTAGGACCACAAGTGATCCCAAGCTAACCCTGTTGTCATGATCATGAGCATATTAAAGAATAATAAGTTGATGCGGAAGATAAATCATAATTTAATTTGAAAAGACGGGGAATACCAATATTCTATAGCTGAGATATATGAAAAACCAAGGAAATCAATACAAAGAAATATTGACTCACAATTAATCTTAAACTAACTATATCTGAAAATAGCCTCTAAACTGGACGAGAAATACTTGGACAAGACCCAGCTAAATCTAGAAAAACTCAAACTAAATTACTAAAGACTTAAATGACATCCATTATTGTTCTCCTCAGATAATGAGGACTCACCACTGAATCTACTGAACTGGAGATTGGGAAATCAATCTATGCGTGATCTGGACGATAGGAACCTAAACTTACATCATGAGAAGATCTAGCACATGTATGCGTTAGTACTTTAAAGGTACTGTGCATGTAGGTAAAGCTGAAATAAAATCCAATTGAATAAGCAAAATAGCAAGTATAATAATCTGACATGATAAACTTAATTCAGAGCGAACTGGATGCAAGGACCAATCTATAACATGCTAAAATTGAATACTGAATATACATATAAATGGTCAATGCAGAGAGTGTGACTTATCTTTGGGAGATACTAATAACCGATAATAAAACCAAATGAGCTAAATGTGTAGTCCAATGTATACGCCCCATCAAGAGGATAAAATATGCCCTGCCAAATGTATAAAAGGCATGGTGGCGTGATCACTAAACTTACTACCCAAAGAGGGGACTGAACCCCTACTTTCCTTGTAGTTTTGGGTCTATTGGGTACGCTAAACCCTAGTCCAACTCGGTTTTATGCTACTCCCAATTAATTCTGTAAATTTATTGTTTATGTATGAATTTTTGTAAATACTGGATAACTCAAAACTGAACATGCAATAATTAATCTTGTAATTATGCATTTATAACCGAAGCATGTATCTCTGAATTGTCTGAAATATTTGACCTAGCATGTTTATTTAAAGAACTAAAGATATACAAATCTAGTGTTTTTAAATTCATGTGATAATTTGAGTAGTAACTTTATAATCTGCTTTGGAACATATATTTAACTAAATCAAGAAGTTCTATCGAAGTTCTAGAAACCCTAGTTTTAATTATGATAAGAGAATCAAAAATCTGTGGGAAAACTAGGGACCCAATGGGTGAAAGCAACCCACTTGTGAAATCCCATATACATGGTGATGAAATCCACGGAAAAATACTTAAGTTTCGAGGATGGATCTGGTGGAGGTTGTGGCATTCTTGAACTAGGGTTCTTCAACTTTTTCTCCTCTGTTTCTTCTAATTTTAAAGGTTTTGATTTAATGATTTCACTTGGATATGTTTTAATTATCTTTCTAGGCTTAGACTTACTGAAAGCTTATGATTAAGGGTCAAAACGACGTAACTTAGTGTTTAAATAGAGTTGGGAAGGTCAAAAAGACCCCTAGGAAAGTTGTTGTCTGGCCAAATGACGGTCAGTACTTACGGCCCGTCATCTACCCGACGCCCTATCATTGGGTCCGTTGTCAGGGCTTGTTCGATAGTACTTTACTATAATGGGCATAACTGTTTACTCCGAGTCATTATATTGACAGCCTTGTTTATTACTAGACACTAAGTTTTAATTTGAGAAGAGTCTCATGATAAAAAAAATGGTAATATGAGGGTGAAGATGTTAGTTTTGAGATATGGTCTAGTAGGTTGGACATAAATTAAGTAAGGAATTAAGATGTTACTTTGCAATAAATGTTATTCGGACAACTGTGGTATTATGAATCTTATATGATAATAATGAAGTGTGGCTTAGTTATTAGACTAAAAACGGTATTAAGAAGTATAACCAAGATTTTATGTTGCCAAAAAAAGATTCTAATTAAGTTAATGACCTTTTCATGTGCATCTCGATACTATATTTAAGTTGTCAATGTTGAGTAGACTGATGTAACCATTATTTATTACCCTTAAGAGTTTTCAAAAGGGATCATATATAGCCAATGATAATCCTCTTAAATAAAAAAGTTCAAGTTCCTCCAATTGGGTAGGTATGAAATTAGAAGGATGGTATTAGAGGGACAAGAAAGAGAAGCTGACTATTAATGTAACATCTCGTATTCTAGATAAAATGAGGTTAAGCTAAGATAAACAAGAAGAATCAAATTTGGAAAAAAGTATGAAATCTGGAAATTTTCCAGATTACAAAAGTGAGTTTTTGTCATTTTCTAATGGCCATAATTCCATCTTAGGAGGAATTTAGGTTAATTTAGTATATGGATGGGAATCTCATCGTAAGATATTTCCAAAGTCGCCAATTTTGCAAATTTTGGAGGTCGTATGAGGGAGATATGACTTTTGAAAGTTGGGCTGTTGAGCAGGAAAAGTTCAAGTTATCAAGTTTCCTAATGTCATAAACGTTTTGACTTTGTTTTAAATACTTAAAGATCAAGTCAAGAAATATTAATGAGTTAAGGTCATTTCTCAAAAGGTATAAGGGAACTAAGTGTTTAATAAGAGTTAAAGGTTCAAGTAAGCAAAGAGTATCAAATTGAGTTCACTACTCAATAGTTATAAAGGAATTAAGTAGTCGCTAAGGATTAAAACGTGTTTTCAAACTTTTGAGAAGGAAAAGAAGCTAGACATCCACATATCCTATGGCTACCTTTAATATAAAAAAGAGTAAACTATGATTTCCTAAAGAGATATTTAAAAAGCTAATATTTGAGCACTAATCTGTATGTTTTTAAACATAAGTGCCAGTTTATTTTTGGGAGTAGTATTGAACACAAATATGGGGGAGAGTTTAGATAAATCACATCCACCATACACCATGTTAGACACCATGGTTAGAAAAGGGTCATACTTTTTAGATGATTTCTTTTCACAGTTTAGTAAAGGATCCATTAGGCAGTTCAGGTCTTATACATTTGACAGGTTATAGGATGCGCTGGCAGCGCGCCCTAGATCGTTGTATCATGACTTTAGCTCTAAAGTGATGGTTGTCGGTGTCAAGACGGGGTTCTAGACCCCAGACGTGACTGGCGTCGTTGACCTCTTAGAGGTCACAGACAAGCTACATACGTCATCGCTACTTCATCTAGGTGAATTTTAGCGGAAAATTTGAACTTTTTTTAGTTAACATTCATATAACACATTCTACTAAACTCATAAATATTCACAATCAACCATGTAATATTAAGATCATCAAATGAAAGAAATAGTTCAATATTGCATTAAGTGTATACTTGTAAAAATTGCACCAATACAATGTATTAAAGTAAATGAGAAAGAAACGCTAGTGGAATATACTCCACCAACTCAAACCTATATCTAAGCTAGATTATAATGGGCAACCTTCCTCGAAATCATGTGGACCTACCAAGTCCGGATGATATTCCATGTCTGTATAGCTGCAGTGTCATCTCGTAATCTCTAGCGTCCGCCTGCACCTGCACCTAAAAGTATAGAGTTCTACGGGATTAGTACACACTCATACTAAGTATGTGTATATGCAAACACACACCAATGACAATCATGTTTAAGAAGAGATCTTTCCTATCGATATGAAATATGGAAAGTAAAGTCAGTGGACTTGCCAATTTCGGATTAGGAAAGTCATGCAATGAGAGTAACATGAATCATCATAGTTATAATTATGCAAATAGCACATAAAATATTACACATATCATATCACATAGTTCATATCATTATTTCATATTCCACGAGACCTTTGAATCACGGACTTGACATTAGGACTTTAAAAAATGAGGGCTCAAATTATGGGACCTTAACTAAGGATCCTTAATTAACAAACACAGAGTGTGCTTCATTTATTCATAGTGTTATTACCTAAGATCTAGTTTAAGACTCTTATCGGGTTCGCTGTGCAATGAAAAAGAATAACTTAGTGTTATTACTTAAGTCTAGCTCTCCACTTTATTATCCTATCCTAACACCTTTGGTATCATTCATTTCATTATGTGCATTCCTTGAGGCTGGCCTCATTCTTTCTATGGGAACTTTAACCTTAACCCACAAAGATCATGTGAGCATCATAAAATCCAGTGTGTTACCCCCCCATCGAAAAGAGGTGGAATCACCGGCAAAAGTGAACCAAAACATGCTACCGTATATAGGGAATTGAACCTTGCTAGATCCCTTTACTGTTAGTATAGGTTCAAAGACTAGGACATATAAGGAGACCCATACCGGCATTGTGGACAATCTCATCTCATGAGGGTTACGTGAACCTCCGCCCTTCTCGAAAGAAGGCATCACCGCTCATAGCTAACCTATCAGTGCTCAATATAAAGTTCCATTATATAAAATTCATACATCATGGAAGCCGGATTATTCCATGAGGACAGCATGGCATATTCGATGATTTCTCATCTCATTATTAGTCTAACGTACGCATGTAATTTAATACTTTCATTAGAGTGTTCATAGAGACTGCTCTCTTCATTAGCTTTACACTCTCAAAAGTGAGTACGTTTTGGTAACATTTACTTAGGCTCATTTGATATTGCTCTGATCTTTCACATTTGTCTCTTATCATATTGTCACCTCATTCATTAACTTTAACACATTTGCTTTTGATAATTTCTCACCCATTTACGTGAATGTTCATTTCATCATATGTCAATGCATTTGGCCAATTAGTTTGTTTCACACTATTACTTACCCTTTCTAAGGTTACATGATTTTATCACATACATATTAATCTGACTTACTTTTAAACGTATGCTAGACTTATGAGTCCATACATACAAGCCATTAGGCTTCATTAATAGTTTATCTAAGTGATTTATATTTACCCAATATTATGTGGTACAAGACTTATGCATCTTGTAGCTATGCCAAGGTATTGATTTCAATCTTTAGAAGCAGCTTTTGTTAAATATTTTTTTACGTATGACTTATGTGTCAATACGGAATCGGGCAATGGAACCCTATTTCGAATCCCTTGAACAACACTTAATCTTATTTTAAACTTGATAATTGCATTTTTTCAGATTTGGGAGACCCTAATTCGATTCCCATCAACACCATAATATTTCTTTCTTGGTCTCCTCTCTTTTTTCATTTTAAGGCAAGGAGTTTGTGGGTTAAATCCCCCACAAGCTCATTGATTTTTTAAAATTTATCTCTTAACATTCTCACATATCCAAGAGATTGTGGGTTAAATCCCCACTCCCCATATTTATGTTCTCCTTTATTTTTCTCCTAACTCTCTCATCCATTTAAGAGGTTGTGGGTTCAATCCCTACTCTCCACATTTTATTTTTCCTTTATTTTCTCCTAACTCTCTCATCCATTAAAGATGTTGTGGGTTCAATCCCCACACTCCACATTTTATTTTTCTCCATTTTATTAACCTAAATCTCTCATCCATTCAAGAGGTTGTGGGTTCAATCCCCACTCTCCACATTTTATTTTCTCCTTTATTTTTCTTCTAACTTTCTTATCCATTCAAGAGGTTGTGGGTTCATCCCCACTCACCACATCTATTTTTCCTTTGTTTTTTATCATGAATTTTGTATGTAATTTTTATTGGTAAGGTCATGGTTTCAATCACCAATGACCTCACATTTAAATTTTTTCAAAAAAACTTAGCTAATTTTCCTCATCCTTGACCGAGACTCCAATCCATTTTCCTATCAATATTTTTTTATTTTTTTTGTAGCTTTCATCTAATGATATATTGGGTTCAATCTTTAGTGATCTCACTTATTTTACATTCAATTTTCAGTTAATTTTGTACAACATTGTTTGTCCGAACCCAATCTACCAAATGTACTCATTTGGTGCATCTTTAAGTATAATCTTTTTATGATTATATTCTGCAAAGAATTAACATTAAAGCCAGCAACATTACACCACTTTTACACCTCATGATTTAGACAAAAATTCGCACATAAAATTCAATAATAAAAAAAATATCATTTTTAAAGCTTAAAACCAAAAATCATGTCAAAACACACACATACATTTTTCACGAAATTTCGGAAGACATACTTCATCGTTTATACAATTTTGAACATATAATCAAGAACAAAATAACACGAAAATCACACCTCATACCTAATCTACCATCAAACATACCAACCTATGATCAGTGATTTGAGCTAGTGAAAGGTAGTATGTAATGTTGAACAATCCTTGTTTAGGAATTGAATTATATAAGTCTTAAGGGTCTTTTTGGAAAGGGACCAAGCGTGAGAAAAACCATACATGATTTTAACGTTGTTCAACACTTGAACTTGTTGCCCAAAACTTATCAAAATTCATGTCCAATCCCGAAACTCAAACCTTACACGGCTAGCGTATTACGTTCTACTTAACATTTTTGGATTGCTTTCTCGTTTGTGTTTTGCGTGCAAGTTCTTCAAGTGTTAAGAACTTTTGTTATCTGAACTTTGTATCTTCTTTGGAAGACAAAAAGAAAGTGTGAAATTAGAGACAGATAGACGTGAATGAGAGAAAGATAAACATGAAATAGGTGAGTGACTTAGGATTAGGTAAAGTAGTTTAGACTTAGTCAACTAGGACTCTTTGAAACTTTAAAAATTTTATTTAATTAGTTTAGCGAATACATCACAATACCCTTACAAAATAAGATTAAAAACCTCAAATTAATCCACTTAAATGTTGCTACCGTCGAGGTTCAAACCCGTGATGTCCCCATCGCGAAAATGGGTCCCTACGGGTTGACCCGACCCAAAACGCCCCATTAGTTAATTAATTAATATTAATAACCTGATTTTCCTTTTTCTTAAGTAAGTATTTAAATATTAATTAAATTAATTAATTAACCAATATAAACAATCAAGCTAAATCATGTCTCCCACCTTTGTTTGAACCCGGGTGGAGCAAGTTTTTTCTCAATGGGCAATTTCGGCCCTTTCTATCCAAAATTCCGCTCTACCTTATTTTTAAATAATTAAATATATATTTAATTATTTTTAAATAATTAAATATATATTTAGGGTAATTACGATATTACCCTTACCTTGGAAAAAGGCTATTTTAATCCTAGACCCTCCAAACTTATTATTTCCCCTTTTCAATTCCGGTTAAGACTCATCCGAGTAAATCTTCATATTCGGGAGCCCTACATGGCTAGACCCAACCTTTTCTCTCTCAAATATCTCCCCAATCTAGTTGGCTTCGCTGTTTCAAGGGCTCAGTGGTCTTTTTCTACGTGCATTAATCTGTGTGAACCCGGTCTAATCTAAGCATTCTATATAAGTTAGACATTACTTAGCATAGTCATTTTTAGGGTTGTTACATTAGACCCCCCCCTAATACTAATACCAACCCCCCCCCCCCCCCTTAGGAAAATTTGTCCCTAAATGATACTACACACCATTTTTAAAATAAAGAGAGTGATTTTCGCAAATATGTGAAACATACTTGAGACTTTAACTCTTTTTTTAATTTCTATTCACACTTACTCATGATAGTGCATATTTTACCTCAAGCTTATAATGAAGCTTTATATTTGAGATTGAGAACTTCGTCCAATCCCCCTTAAAACTGATGCACCTCCCCTGTCACGCAACACAAAAAAAAAATCATGTCCACGCTATATAATAACAACAACATGACATGAAAACATGAATTCATTTTAACTCACATAGTATAATTTTTACACATATGATATTGGACTTATAACACCAAGTAGACTTTTGCACTAAAACTTAGAGTTTCTTTACAAAAACAAGACTTAGGATGAGTATATGGAACCCCTTAGATAACATCCTGTTGGCCTTATGATTTCAAACTATATGGCTTTATTTGATTGGTCCACGCCTTGCCCATTTATACCTTATCTCATTTGGCAACTTAAACCTCACTACCCTGGTTTGATAGTCTATGGTACCATAACACTTATGGGGAAAATCCATACCTAAGCTATTCAATGCTTTTTATTGGGGAATATCTCATTTACTTATTAGTAGGTTGGTGCACATCTTTGAAACCTATTAAATTAGCCAATAGCAAAAGCAACCAAAAAAACCAGCTTCGCATTTCCTCCCCAAAAACCAAAAACATCGATTACGGACTCCGTCTAAACTAGTCTCATCAAAGCATACAACATCACTAAACACATAAGTCACATAATTCAGCAATCAACATGATGACTCCAACATATTAACTTCATACTACTGCGGAAAACCATAAACATGAAAATATAATTTAGTCTAAGCACCCGAGACATCACCAGGGGTGTCATCTCCTATACCTCTAGACTTGAATGCGAAGAATTTTTGCCTCCTTAGAACCTCCTCACTAGGACCATTCGGCTGAACTTTCTCCTTCCCTTGTTCTAAACATCTCATATATGGACAATCCTTCATCACGTGACCTGATTTTCCAGAATTGTAACAAGATAGAGCCCCTGCTAACAAATACACTCTCCTCTCTCTCCTCCATGAGGTTGCCACACCGTTCTAAAAAGGTTGGTTCTCTCCTGAGGTGTATCTCTTTTCATCACATTCAACTGTTTCTATTAACTATATATAGGCTTGGAATAACATACATAGCGAGACATTGGATTAACTTTATATCCCCTTGTGTGGGATAGTCCCTTCTTAAACCCGGTCCGTAATCCCTGATTTCATACTACCTCTTTGAAATCTGAACAATTTTCTTTCTCAGCTTCTGACTTGTTCCCTTCCCTGCCCTATTATGCTTTCGTTCTCCTTCTTGTTTTCCTCCACTTGTTGGACATGGACCAAAGCATGGAAAGGTCCATGCTCGTATGCAGCAAGATGCCTAACATCTTCCGCCAGATTCTCAAAATCTAGATCAGTGGTAAATGGGAGGATTCATCTCATAAGTCCCTTAAACCCTTCTAGCTATTGTGCTGCGCCCTTTGGCAGGTGGTTTTTTCCTTGACATACCTTATCCTGCTTGGTTGGCTGTCAGAAGTCTTTGACGCTTGTTAGGTGATGGCTTCCGGCCATTGTACAAAGGTGTCCTTTGACTTCTCCATCTTTCAACCCATTTAGGTTAACATACATCTCCCTTCCACTTCCCTTCCAGCAACTGGAGCCTACGCAGGAACTTGATTTACCCTAGCAGGCACAAAGCTGCTCCTCTAATCTTTCTTCCTGCTTCTCCTCGTATTCATCTTCTGAATCTATCTCAAGATTGATGGTCAAATACGCTCTTAACACCCCAAGAAATCCGACATTATAGAAGGCAACGATAAGAATAAAAAGAAGAGAATTTTTCCTATGCATAATGTAGTCTCTAATTCATGATAAGTGGAGTCACTTTCACTAACTTTCCACTACCAGGCAACGTAGAAACTTACTTCGAGTGAGTTGAGTAGACTAATTATCCCATTCCTTGGAATTTAAGTTAATGTTCTAATATTAACTTTTTCACGACCGATGTCTAGACCCTAGACGAGACAAGCGTCGTTCATCTTTTAGAAGTCGCAGACAAGACTACATACGTCATCACTACTTCATCTAGGTCAATTTGAGAGGAAAATATGAACTTTTTTTACTTAATATTCATATAAGACATTCTACATAAACTCATAAACATTCACAATCAACCATGTAATATTACCATCATCAAATGAAAAAATAGTTCAATACTGCATTAAGTGTATACTTGCCAAAATGGAACCAATACAATGTTAGAAATAAAATGAGAAAGAAATTCTAGTGGAACATACTCCACTAGCTCAAACCTATATCTAAGTTAGAATATAATAGGCGAGCATCCTGGAAAGCATGAGGGCCTACCATGTTCCGATGATATTTCATGTATGGATAGTTGCAGTGTCATCTCATAAGCTCTAGTGTCCGCCTGCACCTGCACCTAAAAGTATAGATTTCTATGGGATTAGTACACACCTGTACTAAGTATGGATATATGCAAGCACACACCAAGGACATTCATGATTAAGAGGAGCTCTTTCCTATCGATATGAAATATGGAATGTCAAGTCAGTGGACTTGACATTTTTGGATTAGAAAAGTCATGCCATGAGAGTAACATGAATCATCATAGTTATAATTTTACAAATAACACATAACATATTACACCTATCATATCACATAGTTAATATCATTATTTCATATGCAACGAGACCTTTCAATCACAGACTTGACAATAGGAGTTCCAAAAATGAGGAATCAAATTATGGGACATTAAATAGGGATCCTTAATTAACAAACACAGAGTCTGTTCATTCATTCATATGTACTTCATTTCATCCTTTCATATACTAGTGCACCCAAGAATCATACCTAGTATGTAGTTTAAGACTCTCATCGGGATCGCTGTGCAATGACCAAGAATAACCTAGTTTTATTACTTAAGTCTAGCTCACATTTTGATTATCCAATCCTAACACATTTGGTATCGTTCATTTAATTATGTCAATTCGTTGAGGCTGACCTCATTCTTTCTTTGGTAAGTTTAAACTTAATTGATATAGATCGTATGAGTATCACGAAATCCATTGTGTAATCCCCACACCGAAAAAGAGGTTGAATCACTAGCCAAAGTGAACCAAAACATGCTAGCATATATAGCGAGCTTAACCCTGCTAGATCCCTATATTAGTTGTATATATTCAAAGACTAGGAGATATAAAAAGACTCATACCCCTCATGCCGGACAGCCTAGTCTCATGAGGGTTACATGAACCTCCGCCCTTATGGAGGAAGTCATCACCGCTGATAGCTATCCTAACAGTGCTCAATATAAAATTGAATTTTATTCAACTCATACATCACAGAAGCTGGCTTCTAGCATGAGGACATCAAAGCTCATTAGATTATTTCTCGTCTCATCATTAGTATTAAGGATGCATTAACTGCAATATATTCATTAGAGTGTTCATAGAGACTGGTCTCTTCATTAGCTTTACACTCTCATAGGTGAGTACGTTTTTGTAACATTTACTTATGCTCATTTGATATAGCTCTCATATTTAACATTATCCTCTTATCATATTGTCACCTCATTCATTAACTTTAACACATTTGCTTTTCATAAATACTCACCCTTTCATGTGAGAATTTTCATTTCATCATATGCCAATGTACTTGGCCAATTAATGTGTTTCACACTTTTACTTAACCCTTTTAGGGGTACATCATTTCATCACATACATGTTAGTTTCACTTGCTTGTAAATGTATGCTAGACTTATGAGTCAACACATACAAGCAATGAGACTTCATTAGTGGTTTGTCTAAGGGTTTAATGTTTACCCAAGATTATGTGGTACAAGACATATGCTTCTTGTAAATATGCCAAAGTATTGATTTCGATCTTTAGTGGCATCATTTATTTAATATTTGTTTACGTATGACTTATGTGTCAACACGGAATTGGGCAAGGAAACCCGATTTCGAATCCCTTGAACATCACTTAGTGTTATTTTAAACTTAATGATTGCTTTTATCAGATTGGGGAGACCCTACTTCAATTCCCATCAACCCCATAGTATTTCTTTCTTGTTCTTCACTCCTTTTTCGTTTCAAGGCAAGGAGGTTGTGGGTTCAATCCCCTAAAAGTTAGTTATTATTCTTTTAGTTTATCTCTTCATTTTCTCACCTATACAAAAAGTTGTGGGTTCAATCCCACTCTCCACATTTATTTTCTCCTTTATATTTCTCTTATTTCTCTTCTCCATTCAAGAGGTTGTGGGTTCAATCCCTACTCTACACATTTTATTTTCTCCTTTATTTTTCTCCTAACTCTCTCATCTATTCAAGAGGTTGTGGGTTCAATCCCCACTCTCCACATTTTATTTTCTCCTTTAATTTTCTCCTAACTCTCTCATCCGTTCAATAGGTTGTGGGTTCAATCCCCTCTCTCCACATTTTATATTCTCGTTTATTTTTCTCTTAACTATCTCATCCATTAAAGAGGTTGTGGGTTCAATCTCAATTCTCCAGATTTTAGTTTCTCTTTTATTTTTCTCCTAACTCTCTCATCCGTTAAAAAGGTTGTGGGTTCAATCCCCTCTCACCACATCTATTTTTTCATTCATTTTTCTCATGAAATTTTTATGTAATTTTCATTTTGTGTAGTCATGGTTTCAATCCCCAATAAACTCACATTTAATTTTTTTTTAATAACATAGCTTATTTTCCTCATCCTTGACCGAGACTCCAAATTTTTTGCATGCTTGAAATTTTGCCTCTTTTAATCAATTTTCCTCTCAATCTTTTGTTGATTTTTTTTTGTAGTTTTCATGTAATGATGTCTTGGGATCAATCCTTAGTGATATCTCTTATTTTACATTCATTTTTTTTGTATTTTGTACCACTTTGTTTTGCCAAACATGGGTAACCAAATGCTGGATATTTTTTCACTATTTTAAGATTCTTTTTATGAGAATATATGTTAATTCTGAAGGCATTTCATGGATTATTTGGTGCATATTTAAGTGTAATATTTTTATGATTATGTTCAGCAAAGAATTACCATTAAATCCAGCAATATTGCACCAAAATTACACCTCTTGATTTACACAAACATTCGCACATAATATTCAACCATAAAAAGATATCATTTTTAAGTCATAAAACTGAAAATCATGTCACAACATACACATACTTTTTTCATGAAATTTCGGCAGATATACTTCAACGTTTATACAATTCCGAACACATAATCATGAATGTATTATCACAAAAATCACACTTCATACCTTATCTGCCAGCAAACATACAAACCTAAGATCAGTGATAGGAGCTAATGATACGGAACATATAATGTGGAACAATACTAGTTTCAGAATAGAATTATCTAAGTCTTAAGGGTCTCTTCGGAAACGGACCAAGAGTAATAAAACTCATACCTGATTTTAACGTTGTTCAACAATTAAAATTTCTTCCCAAAACATCGCCAAATTCACGTCCATTTCTCAAACTAACACCCTACCCGGCTAGCTTATTACGTTTTGCTTAACGTTTTCAGATAGCTTTCTCGTTTGTGTTTTGCGTGCAAATTCTTCAAGTGTGAAGAACTTTTGTTTTCTGATTTTTTCTCACGTTTTGCAGCCAGAAAGAAAATGTGAAATGAGAGATAGATAGATGTGAGGGAGAGAGAGATAAACGTGAAAGAGGTGAGTGGCTTAGGATTAGGTGACGTAGTTCAGACTTAGTCAACTAGCACTCTTCCAAACTTTGAAAATATGATTTAATTATTTTAGTGAAATGACAATAATTCCATTTCAATGTCAGATTATAAACGTCAATTTAATCCACTTAAATGTTGCTTTCATTGATATTCGAACACGTAACGTCCCCATCGCGAAAACGGGTCCATCCGGGGCGACCCGACCCAAACCTCCCCATTAATTAATTAATTAATTAAAATAATTTATTTTCCTTTTTTTTAAATCATCATTTAAAAATTAATTAATTAAATTAATTCACAAATATAAATAATCAAGTTAAACCATTGCTCCCATTTAAGCTTGAACCCAGGTGGAGCTAGATTTTGCTCAATGGGCAATTTCGGCCCTTTCTACCAAAAATGCCACTCCACCTTATAAATTGAATAATTAATTACATATTTAGGGTAATTACGATACTACCCATAGCCTGAAAAAATACCATTTTACCCCTAGACCCTCGAAAATTAAGATTTCTTCTTTTTAAGCCAAGTAAAGACTATTGCAAATAAATCTTTATATTTGGGAGCCCTACATGGATGGACCCAACTTAACCTATGTAATGTAACTCCCCAACTTTGTTGTCTTGGATGTCACAAGGGTTCAGAGTTTTGGTTCTACGCGTATCAATCCGGGTGAACCAAGTCTAATCTAGCCATTCTAGATACATTAGACAATACATTGCATAGTCATTTTTAGGGTTGTTACAGTCGTTTTGTGAATCTCCCTCAGTTAAATGGTATTCTTATACCCAAAAATATTGTATTTTCATAATACCTCAGTATAGTATTTTATATACATCTCAGATTTTGTTGTGTACTTCTATATATATATTGCAAGGTTTAGCATGTTTTCAGTCAGCATTTATTTATATTGCATATATGTTAACTGTGTATACTGAATAAGAGTTGGTAGATCATTAGTTGAATAAAGCCATGATAAATATTCATTCTTACTCCGTTTCACACCTACTTTTTGTTTAGATTTCCAACCGCATACTCGTACATTCAATGTAGTGATGTTAGTTGGCCTCCATTAGTTTATGATGCAAACGCAAGGAACAACGATCATCACACGGCGTTTTGTTGATCCAGATTTTGATCCAAAGTCAGTGGTGAGCCTCCTTATATTCCAGAGGACATCCATTTCTTTTCTATTCAGTAGTTTTGTTTTAGGATGTTGTAGGGTCTGTCCCAATATCCCTCTTCATTTAGTATAAAGACTTCCTAGACAATAGTATTTAAGTTTATAGTTTATCGTTGCATTTTGAGACTTGAATGCCGTCATGGTCGGATATTACAAGAAGTACTTTCCTTCATACTTTTCATATTTTTTATTTAAGTTGAGTTTAGACTTACGCCAAGTTAAGTTAGTCTGGCCAATGGTCCACTTAAGGTCTATCAATGGTCTTTTAGTGCCAGTTCGGCCTAGGGTTTAGTCTCAAGGAATTCCAATTAATAATTAGATTAAGCAACTTTGTAGGTCTATGCGTGTAACAGTTATAGAAAGATTTCTATTTAGAAGCTGGAAGAGGTTAAGTTAAGCATCTGAGAAAGAAAACTAATAAGGGATATTACTTACTACACATTGAGAAATCAGTATCCATGCGATTAGCGTTTACCCAATATTATAGTAAAGTGAATACACACTAGTTTAGAGATGCCAAAATAGGTGCATATACTAAAAGTATCATTTTTAGACCTAAAGGGGAGATGATAAGATGAGGAACCAAGTCAAGTTACTTGAATCAGAAAGTAATATGATCCATTAGAATTAAAGTTATATATTAATCAATTCGTACACTAGCGTATTCCTCATTTATTGTCGTTATAACACCCGTTAATGTCTTGCATATCAACATTATGTCCACGAAATATAATTTCACACTTTACAGAGATTCAAAACTATGTAAAATTCTCATCATAAGAGATTGAGACTTTATCCAATTGATCTAAAACTTACTCTATAAAATTATGCATATCAGTCTCATGATATAAAAATAATTATATAAGCACTCATTACTCATCATATGCTTAGTATCACAAATTCATGATTTACCTTCAACAGATAAAGAAACAATGTTATGTCATGCATATTGTTATATAAAATTTTTTAAATAAATTGTGCTTATGATATTTGACCCTAAGCTCTTTCAATTATCATTTTTCAATTGTGATAGTGATAGAGATGATGAGTTGTATTCCTAAAAAGCATGGTGGCAAGGGTTGGGAATCTATAAATGCATCACTTTTATCAATTAATGCATTGTAGTCCTATTAGTATTTCATGACAAAGATAATATATGTTTAATGTCAAATAGCTCCATATAGAGTATGACTCGTGTTCAAATCTTTATCGTTTATGAACCTTGTCAAATAAATCAAATTCTTAAAATTTATGACTGCTTTATCTTTAGATGTATTACAAGAATCGTGCCCGTAATTTTTTGTAATAACCTTTGGGTCATTTTCGTTTTATGCCTCCTATAATGAGTAAAATTTTGAGGCACTTTTTCTTTTTGAGGCTACTCATTACACACCAGCTACAATGGTATGAGTTACTTCACATAGTGTTAGAGATGGTACCAATGCTAGAGTTAAGGAGCTTGAGGTAGTGGTCATGGTGTCTTTCGTACTAGTGTGAGTCTGGACATTTCTATGTTATACCGAGTATATAAGAGATAAAGGTCTTAGATGTAGTGATCACAAGTAACGTCCTAATCTGTCATCATTTTGTTATCGTATTTTTTGATTTTAGGGTCGACATATTCTTATATATCTACTTATTTCTCTACAAGTATTGATCATGTGTGTGAGTCCATTATTATGCCTATAAGTATCTCTATCCCAGTAGTTGATTCTTTAATGGTGGATCCGATGTAATAGTGGTATGTAGTGATATTTTCTAATAGTGAAACTCGTGCAGAGCTATTTTTACTTGATACTTAATTTTGATGTGATATTGGTTATGGATTGGTTGTATCCTTAACATGCGATCTTTGATTATTACGCTCAGCTACCTCAATTAGTATGGAAGGGTACTATGAGTTCATACTCGAAGGGAGTGATATCTTGTCTTGATACTTGTCATATGATGAAGAAGGAATTCTTATATTATTTGTCCCATATTCATGATCAAACGAAGTATCTATCTCATTTAAAGACCACTGGAGTGGTGAGAGAGTTCATAGATGTTTTTTCTATCGACTTGCTAGGCGTTCATCCACACATCGACATTGATTTTCTGATTGACTTTGTGCTGGTCACTAAGGTCGCTTCCATTCATTCTTGTTGGATGGCTTTGAAAGAGTTGAACGGATTGAAAGAAAGATAGGAAGACTTGTTGTAGAAAGTATAGATTCTACCTAGTGTTTTACCATGCGGTGGAATGGTCTTATTTGTGAAGAAGAAAAATGGTACTATAATGATCTTTATATACTACAGTTACTTGAACAAGACTACAACTAAAAGAAGTATCCTCTTCCTCACAATGATCCTTTTTTTTTTAATAGCTTAAGGGTTTATCAGTGTTCTCCAAGATTGACTTGAGGTAGGGTTACCAATATCTGAGTGTCACATTTAGAGCATGACCCATACGCGTCTGGGAGGAGTAAGAAAATCCCTTAACATTCGTCATGACATGTCATCGCTTAAAATTGCAGAAATTAAATACTTTAAATACTATGTGAAGTATACTTAGACTTCATAAATAACAATCATGAAAGCATACGTACGATCTTCTAAAAACTTTCTCATATTAAAAACCATCTAAAGAGTACGAATCTGGACTTAGCTAATAAATGTCAATATGCCATATAGGCCTTAATACAAAAGATTCCAAAAACATAATGGAAATACGAGTACTATTAAAATCTACTAAATTCTTCGCAAGCTAGAATATGAAAAGATAGCATCAGCGAACATGAGGACCTACCAAAACATGGAGAAAGAGTTCCATGCTTCTTCAATCGACCTTCTTAATCTTCAATGGCCAGACACTACATTTGTAGTAATATAAAGTTATGGGGTTAGTACGCCACATGTACTAACTATGGGTATATGAACATAACATCTAAAGACATGCATAAAACGAATCATTTCTTATAAAGCATGCTAAGTCATTTGAAAATCTTCAATACACATATCATAGAACATATACAAGTTATGGATTCCATCAACATAAAGCATGATCATAATTAAAGACATGTTATCATAGTGTCATGTTAACATTGCATGTTCAATATATCATATAAACATAACATACAAAACACTTACCAAGATTCCCATCCAAACCTACAAGTGCAATGGTTCATGTGAAAGACCCCATAACCCCACACCAACCAAGTAGAGTATCATAGCGAGACCATAGTAGAGTTTGTCTTATATAACTTGTGACTAAGTAGTCATCACCTTATAAAGCAATATAAAATTTCATAAATGTTCATAACGAAACCCAACTCATATAAGAGTAACAACATTTATCATATGCATCATACCTTTTATGTTACCGTACTACATAAGAACAATCGCCTAGGACTTCCTTTAGAGTCAGCTTGTTTAATGTCTAGTCGGAGTCCCATAACCCTACCTATACTAAGTAGACCCTTCAAGTAACACTATTCAACATCGATTTACTTGTCTTTTATTTTACTTAAGGGAACATTCTCCTTAAATCACATAAGACAATGTGAGTTAAACATGGAATCCGGTGTCATAGAACGCCACACCAAAAGAAGGTGGTCTACCGGCCAAAGTAGAAGAAAACATGTCATAGCTTTCTAGGTGTATCCACAAATTAGTATCCTATGTTTGCAACTTCGTTCAAAAAATAGTAGATGAATTAGAGACTTATAGTTCTACATTACAGGTAAGCCTCTCTCTCATTAGAGTCATTGTGAACATACCTTCTAGCTAGGGCAAGGATGCCTCATATATATAGTCCATTGGTGCTAAGCTTAAGTCCCTTTTTGAATATTATTGAAGTGATCATTTATTCATAAATCTTATCATAAGTAATAGGATTTTAAATCCTTGTATAAACATGATCATGAGCTCTTAAGATTATATGAGAATTTCCTTTCATCATAACCCTTCGTTTTTGATATTAACATATCATAAATCATCTTGTGTAAAGTATAGAAGAGAATATCATAAATTTGCATTATCGTATTATTATCATAATCTCACGATTATCATATTCACAGCCCCAACATATATACTATTAACATTCATATACTACATCATAAGTAGTAGTAACATCATTATAGGCTAACATAAACATTGTTGAAGTAATTACGACCTTAGTAGAAGACTTTACCTATTGCTTCGAGATTTTTAGTCAAAGAACTTATTCTTCAAGTTCCAATAATCAATCATGAACCCATAGTGAAAACTACTCGATAGCCTAGCCAATAATAACTCTTAAAATCAATAAACAAGACTAGTTCGTAAAGTAGAATAACGAAAAAGGGTCATAAAGCATCCACTATCTAGTCATGTTCCCAACCAAGCCCAACCATTACTTGTTATCAAATTATAGTGATAAAACACCCATCGAAATCATTAATTGAGAGATAAATTCATGACACACGATATTCAAACCATTTATTTTTTTTATGAATATCAGCAATTAGTGTGAAATCAACCATCGAAAATACATTATTTTTTGTATCGATAGCATAAGCTAGAGTTTGAAAGAAAATCTAATTTTATAGAGTAAAATTGCTAGATAGAATTTGAATTTCTTGGAAAAACTGTCTTGAGAGGAACTTTTGGGGAAGTAATACCTAGAGTTAAAAACTCCATACCTTATGAGATAATCAACGAATATAGGAAGAAAATCGTGTAGTGTACCGACCGTTTAGTAGTTTTGCGCAACAGATTTATTCTGGAAACAAAAAACTGGCGATGTGACGGAGGGGCCACGACGGACCGTCGAAGGGCACGACTCGACCGTCGTGGAGGGGTTCATTCAAAACACTTAGAAAAATCTGAACTGAAATTGGGGGGTACTGAAAATCGACTCTCTAAACTCAGACGGAATGGCAGGACGGACCGGCGCAGCTTGCGACGGCCCCCCGTCCCAGGCCATCACTTAAAACAAGTCTCTGGAACTTGTGACGGACAGCAGGACGGAACGTCGAAGGCGCGACGGCCCGTCACTGGGCGCGACGGCCCGGTCAAGGGCTACGCAATCCCAGTTCGGGATGGTCAGTTCTTTACAGTTTAAGGGACGTTTTTGACTATTCCTGCTTTAATTTATAAAGTTAGAGGGTTAATAATGTTATAAGCCTAATACGTGCGGGGTTAAAGAGGTAACTTAAGTTAATGAGTGGATTTATTCGTGCCATCTTTTAAAACTTAATTATATAAAAATTAGGGTAAAAGAAAAGAGGTGAATAAGTAAAATAGAAAGAAAAAGGGGAGAGAAAGTCAACGAGAAAGAAAGAGGAGAAAACGAAGGAGAAACAAAGCTGGGAAATTGCTGCTGATCACTAATCGTCGGTGGAAGGCGGGTATGGTTATGTTACGATATTCTTAAGGTGAACTCTTAATAGGGAATATTATGGTTGATAGTATTGTAAAACCTGCTATGTGCTTAAGTTGTATGTTGCATAGATTATGATTATAAATGGTAATGTGAGAATTAACCAAAGCATGATGAAGCTATTTGAATCCCAAATCTTGAAAGAACCCTTAATTCACTTGATATATTATATAATGGATGAGATGCCTTTAGTGATGAAAGAAAGAAGGAATTGATAAATTATATATGAGAATGATTGATTGCCTTAGTATGAAAAGAGCTTGATAAATTATATAATGAGAATGATGATTGCCTTAGTGTAAAAGAAAGGCTTTGATGAATTAGGGGGATCGGGTGCCACGTTTTTCCGGTACCAGGATGATAGAATATGAGGTCGGAGTGTCACGTTCCGACACCGGATAGTATATGGATGGGTGCCATGCCACGTGTCCGCGGTACCAGGATAGATATGAGGGATCGCGAAGTGTCACGATTTCCGGACACCAGGATAATTATATGGAAATAGGGTGCGTGCCACGTTCACGGTACCGGATAGAAATATGAGGAAATTTTTTTTTTCGAGGGTCACGTTCCGACACCGGATAGTATATGGGACGGGTGCACGTTCCAGGTACCAGGATCGAATATGAGGATCGGAGTGCCACGTTCCAGCACCAGGATTTAGAATAGAGGATCGCGTTGTCACGTACCGACACACGAGGAAGAAAGATAATGAATCGTGAAGATAATGATTACTCAAATATGACTTAATTCCCAAATGAGTTAGGTATTGAGGCTCTTGGTCATCATGTGTGAACTCGGTTGGTAGTTATTGTGAATTCCATGTTTGTTATTGCTACAGTTGATTTATGTAGTTGAGTTACATTATTATTGATATATACTGTTCCTATTTTTGAGTTGGCCGATGATACTATCCAGTAGTTTGGTGTACTGGACCCCCAATTCATGTTGTCTCTTGTTATTTGTTGTAATGCAGCAAAACGTCTGTCAACCTTCCCAACTCAACAGCAGGATCTAGCCAGTCTTCACTTTCATCGGAAGTCAGGGTGAGCTAATGGTCTAGCTTGGACTGGGTTCTTCTTTCTTCAAGTCTTGATGGCTTGAACGTCCGGCATGGACTAGCTTTTTGAGTATTTTGGATCTTAGACATCTTAGTTAAGTAAATTTGAGAAGATGATGTTCTGTGATGATGATTTCAGATTTTTTTGGGGAAATAATAATAGTTGAATTGTTTTATAATGATGTTTAAGTCTTCAGCATTATTTTGTTGATTATCTTGATATGTTAGGGTTAGATGGGTGGTTCGCTCACTAGGAGGGTAAATGTGGGTGCCAGCGCGGCTCGGTTTTGGGTCGTGACAAAACTTGTGGGATCAGAGCATTAGGTTCATGTATATCACACAAGAAAACAGGTCAGTAGGTTTAAGGACGGTAGGGGGACGCCTTTACTTTTCCTTGAGATGGGCTATAAGACTTTAGGAAAAAAATTTCACTCTTCATCTTCTTTCGTGCTACTTACTTGAGTCCAATTGGTAGTCTGGGCGAGATAGCGAATGGTTATCTGACATCTTCACTTTTATTGTATTTCCGTAGATGGTTGAGAACTAGATCAACGACGCACCAGCATCAACACGGACAGACAAGAAAACGACTTGAAGCCAGCCACTGGGGGCCTGTATGTAGCTCGAGGGAAGAGGCAACGGCAAGATGGACGTTGTGGAGAGGTCGTGGGAGGATCGTCCTCTAGGGGAACGAGGACAAGCACCTAGCCATCTATACTTATGGCGGTGATGACTACTCACCGACCCGAGGAGGTGATAATGAGGGGGAGGAAGGGAGAATGAACAAGGAAGAATGAGGAAGGGAAATGCCCACCCAAACATACCCCAGAAGATGATCAACCAAGTACTTATTATCTTAGTGGGATATCCGATCAGGGTCAGTAGCACCTCCAGTGGTTTCTTGCACCAACACTCGGTTTCAGAGTTTACGACATGCGAGACTAGGGATCCCCGCCATGGATGCTTCATTGGGAATAGGAACATTTACCAGTCGGGACTACTGGGCCCTATTATGACAAATGATCAGCATGAACTTTTCAGTAAGTTCTTGTGAAATTGAAACCTCCAGTCTTAAGGGCGCAGACAAGAATCAGAGATGCCTACGATTTTTGGTTGATTGTCATGAGCTACACACAAGAGGCGTATAGTTTTAGAACGGTTTGGCGTTGAGTTGTGAGCGATAGTTTCAAGGGCACGCCAAAAACGTGGTGGCGAGTCACATGTTGCAGTGTAACCAAAGAGGCACCAACTACTGACGTGGGAATCATTCTATACCTGGTTTATGGAGAAGTAAGCCAAGGA